>JAMXBD010002003.1:0-255515 GCA_024138025.1 Combretum micranthum | reverse complement strand
CCCCCCCACCCCCCCCCCCCCCCCCCGTGACAATGAAAATCTTAAAATTTTCATCATAACCATTAACAGCAGATTGCCAGGGGCAAAGGTTACAAACCAATGGGGTAGCTAACTATAAAAGAAATGTCAACAGAAAATAAAGAAAATTTAACATTTTTAAGAAGAAAGAAATTGTTTTCCTTATTATCCATTGGTATTTCCATGGTTTGTAACCATTACTGTTAATGACCAACCACTACAGTCACCTTGCCTGTACAGGCCACAAATTGAGCAATCTCTTGATGCTACAACAATAATTATTGAAAAACTATATATTCCAATTGTCACAAATATTAAAAGTAAGTCTGAAAAACGTTTTTGACAAAATAAATAATCCCTAAATGTGTTGTCAATTTTTAACTCTAGAGTCCAACATCAAAAGGGACTATACTCTTTGCCTAAAGGGCTCTGGCTTAAACTATAGATAGGTAAGATTTAATTTATCTAGATTTAGTTATTGGTCAATCCAAACCATATTTTTCAAGTTGTAATGTCCTGCTTCAATTAAATAAATAAGTAAATAAACAAAAACAGTAAATCATCCCAATTGTTTGACAGGTCAATCTTCAATTTGGTTTCCATTCAATTAAGGCACCATATCAAAACTGTATTGCATGTTATGTTTACAGTAGCTGCTCACTTCTTTTTTATGAGTGAAAGGAAAACAAGAAAACTTGAAAACAGAGAGAGAGGGAGGGAAGGGGGAGGTATGCATGTGCGTGTGTTTTCTTTGGGGGGGTGTTGGGGGTTGGTGGGGTGTGGGTGGGTGGGGGGAACAAGAATACAAAAGCAGATATCTTAGTTTTCTAGAAAGACATGCATAAATGAAAAGAGATGTTATAGAACAAGCTTGGGACCCGAAAAAAAAAAAATTCAACCTAACAACAGGTTGGGTTTTCAATTATGAAATCAAAAAATTCAAAAAGGCAATTGAAACCAATGAAAAGCCATTAAATATATTTTTGTTTTGTTCTGGACTTTTTTACAAGGGTGTAATCACAGCACTAGATATAGGAAACCCATCTAACAAATTATTATATATGACAGCAACACTAAAAATACCGTTAGGGGCTTAGGAAGAAATATATATAACATCATAAAAGAGAGTAACTGATAAACATACCTCTTGTTTATGACGGGCTGAAAAGTGGATTAAAAGGATAGCTCTATTTTCAAATCTATCCGCATATTTAACAATCTGGAGGAAGTGCATACAAGTCAAAAGGGGGCAAAGAATAACAGATATATTAAGATTCAAAGGCATGCATCCATCAATTTTGGTATAGATAAAGATCAAACTGCTGGGGAAACTAGATATGCAACATATTTCTTATATTAGACTATAAACTAACCTCAGAGAGATGGGTATGTCCATACTCCGATGCATGTTCCACTGTTACCTTTTCATCAATGAAAGTGCTCTGCATCATAAATACAATTTGAACTCAAATTAAACAACTAAGTTTGAGAGCCATAAATCATGTATCAGATGGTAACACGAAGCCTAAAAGTATAAAACCAACTGCGAGCAACACTGACATGTGATAGGCCTCGGGTACCAGAAATTAGACAAGCGTACTCAAGGAGGCTTAAAAAATGACACATCAAAAGAAGATCCGGTAGTTTAGTAGTTGAGTAGAATCTTTGAAAACAAATAATTGCTAAGTATGCATAATGTTGAGAATCTTGTAAATAAAGAATTGTTAAGCTGGCAAGATGCTGAAATGGCAAGTTTAAGAACTTTCTGTTAGGAAGATGATGTTTGAAGTGAGACCAGGAATATAAAATAGAGGAACAAAAGCATTAAGGAGAGCTTCTTGCAAGATCACCATCAAAAAAATCTTAATTAGCTAGCGATGCTTAGGTCGTGCTAAGCTAGTGAAACTGAGGTGAGCTGATATCAATCAACTGATTCTTGCAAAATTTGACCAGAAAGTTTAGAGCATTAGGATCTCACATTCATGTCATATCAATCAGCACTGTCTATGGGAAACTAAACAAAGAGGGATGACAAGAGTGGAAGTTAGCATAGGAGAATTGGAGAAAAGTGAGGAGCAACTAGAAGGAGTAATATCATAACTTCAACATTAGCTTGTAGTGGTGGATAGAAATCAAAAGAACATGGAAACAACTGTTAAGGAAGCGAATTATGATCAAGAAGCAATTAAAGGAACGCTGACTTCAATCTAGTGCTGCTATAAGAAGTTTTGATAGATTCAGAAGTCTGGTAATCTGGGAAAGAGGAGAAACCCCGTGAGTCCACATTCATCAAGTATGTCAATCAAATCGATTTGATGAGAAGGAAAGAGTCTTCAAAGTGGATTGCAGAGAAGAAGAGAAACAAATGGAAACCGAGATCCATGAGGATTGCTAATCATTATTAAAGATAGGCATCATGATGCCTATTTTTAATGGATGCCTATTTATAAGCACGATGCCAATTTTTAGTGTGATTAATACTATTATAAACAAGAAAAAGGTACCTCCATAATGAGAAGTTTTGCTTTTAAAACATCAATGTTATCCTCATCAGTTATGAAATCAGAAGTGGTATCTCCAGTGAAAGCAACTTCAGGTGAAGTCGTGGCATATGTGATCTGGCAATGCACAAAATCATCTAACTAAATAAACCTTTTAAAACATACCTCAACATAGATCAAATTCTGTAACAAACACATACTAATCATCAGAGGAAAAGGTCAAAAAGCTAAAAGATAGAAATTGAACAACCCAAATAGTCAAAAGAAACTTCTCTTCCATGTAATGTAACCAATTTGTGTTTCCATTTCAGTTTGAACCTAATGAAATCAGTTTACTTTCAAGCCTATCCAACTCATCAAGAGCGAGCACCAATGGCCCACTAGAGGTCATCAAAAGGAAAGTTCATAAGGATGTCTATAACACGACAACATATAACCAGAAAAGTCAAACATAAATGATTGCAATAAGCAACAGATATAGGTAATGACAGTGAAAAAGAGGCCAGGACTTTATTTAATTCAATGCAAAACTTTATTTTTGTATCGTCAGTATGGTCCGTGCATCAAGTACCAACCGCGGCAAACTTATGGCATAGATGGCCCATGACTGCAGTACTATAGTAGCAAATTTCATTGGTATATAGTTGACATAAAATATCAACTAATGGCGTAGATGGCCTATGACTACAGTATTATGGTAACAAATTTCATTGGTATATAGTTGACATAAAGAATCAAGTAGTGCCTGTTTCAGGTTTAAGTGAATGCTTCAGAAAAATCACACAAAATAGAATGAGAAACAATCATAAAATCATGTAAACATGCAAGAAGAAAGCAAATATCCAAAGTTTGATGTCAGCTTTGCTTAGCTTGAGAATTTTGAGGACATTAAGACAAACCTCCACACCAGACAACTTCATATTCCGAATTTCATTCGTCGGAAGGCCAACATACTCTTGCTTGAGTTTCTGACGAATAGAGTAAATGACATATCCCTATTAAACGCCAAGAAAGAAACCTTTTACCACACAAAACCTTGTAACAAGGACAGGCTAAGGGCCAAAAAAAAAAAGGCTAAGGCTTTATAATTAATTGATAATAATAAAAAAGAAATAAAAGCCAAAATTATCATCACTTGCCTGGCTAGGGATGACATGACAGGTTCTAAAAGCTTTGACTTTTATATTGTTTCTTATAAAAATCTCTTCTCCTGCATGTAAGGTTGAATCATCTAGAATATACAAGTGTGAAGAGAAGATAAGCATCATATACAAAAAACATTGCCCAAAAGTGGAACAAGTTTAAGATGATAATTACCAACATCCATGCCGATTAAATTATTCTTCAATTCCGATTGATCCATTTTTCTGTAAACCTCAAAAAGTTTCTCCACATCTTCTTTCACGGACTTTGGTACAACAATTGTAGGAGGTTTCAAGTTAAACAACCCACGACTTGCAACATACATGGCCACTCCTCCCTAACAATTAATATAAGTCAAACATCACTCCAATACTAAATATAGAATTAAATGATAACAAGTACCTTAGGCCTGATTAAAACTCTAAAACAAAAAACTTGTCATATCACCCTATACTTTCTTTCTTGTGAAATCTTTAATCAACCTTCGAAGGATGAAAAGGTCTCTTTTTATCCTCTCAAAATATGCCAAGGGCACTGTTAATAGAACCAACAAAAACTGACAACACTCAACATACATGTCTTTCAAAAGAAAATATATACATTCAAATGAATAAGGAGAAATTTTCAAAGTTGTTGGCTTCAACTCATGAATATGTAATGATCACGTAATCATTCCTTCCATTAGCGGCCATAGCAAATTTCTTTGATTCAGAGTGCTGCGATTTAGATAACGTCCTATCCCAAAATGACATTGAAACAATCATTGCCTATCATCATCCTTCAACACTGAGAAAACGTAAACTCCATAGAAATTAAAACCATTCTTTCTTTATGTAGGAATGAGAAACCTAACATAAATACACAAGACTATTAACCTCAAACATGAAATTACATATATATTAAATGAAAACTTCTTTAATCAAATGAAAATGTTCCTTTGATCACAGAGAATAAAAAGGTCTTCCTTGCTTGAAAGGAGAATCACTTTCCACAATTTCTTTTTCATTACCACCGGTTACTAATACTACACAGCCATATTTTCACTACTAGAAGCAACAAATCGGTATTATCACCAGATATTATCAATACCAAACATCATATACAAAGACTGTAAAAGCATTTTCCACGAAACAAACACACCCCTAAATCTTAATAAAATCCACAAAAGAACAAATGCCAATCAAAACTTTCTGTTTCTCTCTGCAATTATCTTTATGAAATTTATTTTATTTGTGTCAAATCAATACAGAAACCAAATAAAACCATCAGCCAACCAGACCCAAATGAAAGAATGCCAAAAGAAGCAATCTTTAAACATTCACCATACAAACTTACAAAATCATCAATATCATTAAAAAAAAACATGCTTTCTCAAAATTTTAACATTAAAAAAATTAAAGAAAGAACAAAGAAGAAGTAGAGGAACTAACAATATGATCCATGTGGGCATGAGAGATAAAGAGGAAATCTTGAGAGATAACACGTTGTGGGCATCGACCAATATCAAAAGCCAACTTAAGAGAAGGCAATATAATGCAAGTTTCATGACCTGCAATTGACAAACCCTCTATTGGGTATCCTTCTAACATCATTCTTTGCCTATTCTTGGACTTTTCTACACCACTCATTCCTCCTCCTCCGCCTTCTTCCTGAAATCTTGGATTTTGGGGTTTTGATTTCTGTTTTTGGGGTTTTGACTCCATTGAGTGTGCCTGAAAGTAAAGACACTATCAAATCTAGTAAGTGTTAGTTCTAATAAGTAATAACAAAGGAGATGATGGCCACTTCATGATGAGGATCAATTTGTGATTAATCAAATGTGTTCTACACACCGGAAAAATGCAACAAACAAATCACCTGGATTTAAACATTTTTCAAAGCTAGCGGTATACCCCATCTAATTTTTGTCCAATTAAAAATAAGCTTAAATTTATAATAAAAATTAATATCATGTTGAGTTCATAAAAAATATAGTAAAAATTAAAAAATAAAATAATAAATAATAATACTAAATAGTATAATAAAAAAAGAGTGTATAGGAAATAGAAAAATAAAATATAGAGGAATAAATAAATAATAATATGTATATGCAGGAAAAAATTAATAAAAATATAAAATTATTTGGGCTCGATATAATATATTTTATTTTTTAAAGCCTTAAATATTAGTGGTTTAGCTACATGATTAAGATACAGGCCAACGGCCTAACGGCTCAAACCATGGACACACTAAGTTCAGGAGCAAGGGGATCCGGGTTCGATCTCAGCCTAAGGCAGATTTTGCCTCCTTTTTGTTCTTTTTTCTTAAAGAACACATCGGTTCATCCACTTTGAGACACATTTGATCAATGAATCTTTGTTTTTTTTTTCGAAATTAAGTGTACAAACACAAACTAGGCATGGGATACATCACATCTATACACAATTCATGTATTATTTCATCACAAAAGGCACCTTAATTGAGTCATGAACATTGGGGAAAAATACGAAATAATGTGTTTCTTCAAATTTCAAAAATGGCCAAATCGTGTCCTTTGATCAAATTAAACACACTTAATCGAAGAGTCATGATGTATAAACACATGTTTCGTGATCAATTTGAACCAAAAATCACGAATCGAGTCCTAATTTTGAATCGTTCTTGGTGAAAATAAACAAAAACATATCAAAATGATATGATCCTTCGAACATGGCCGAATTGTATCAATTGATCAAATTAAATACACTTAATCAAGGAGTCATGATCTATAAACACAAGATTCGTGATCAATTTAAACAATCAATAACGAATCGAGTTCTAATTTTGGATTGTTCTTATTTGAAAAAATACGAACGATTCGTGATTCGAAAAATTGAACAATCATAAAGCTTCAAAACGACAAATTGATTCGAACTCTATAAATAGGACCACCACACAAGCCAAAAGCACATTTCAATTTTAGAAAATACACATTAGGAGATCGAGATCTGAAAATAGGAGGGAAAGTGTTCGAATTGCAAAAATCGCAAATTCGAAATGATTGAGAGGATTTCGATCCAATTAAAGAGTGTTAGAATCATTAGGGAAGTGTTTTTTATTGATTAGAGTGTTTGGAATTGTTCGAATTTACAATTTTTGGTTCTGCAAATTTTTGAGAATTTTTCACTGTGCGCCGCCGTCGGGTCATCGCCGAACCACCACCTACGGCCGATCTGGGCGCAAACCACCACCTCCACGAGATTCACAGCTGCAAGACACGTCGGGCCGGCAAGGATTCGGAGGTCGAGCACCACCAAAGCCGCCGGAATCCGCCTCGAAAAAAGACGCCATCGTCTTCTTCACCCGACTAGAAGGATCCGATCCGAGATCTGACTCGACTCCAACCCGGATCCAAGTCCGCTCCACAGATCTGACGGTCCGCGTTCAATCTTCAGATCTAACGGCTGTGATCAAATCGTAGGATCAACTTCCCAGATTCAGTCAATCCAATCGGACGTTCCTGATTCAATCAACGCGATCAACGATCCAGATTTCATCCAAGTTAATCCAACGGTCCAGGTTAATCCGCAATTTATTTATTTTATAAATATTGTTTTTTAATTACGTAAATTATAAAAAAAATTATTAAAAATTCCAGAAAAATTTCTAAAAATCAGAAAAAATATTTTATTTATTTTTCAGCAAATTTGATATTCATTGAATATTTTTTTTTATATATGTATGTGCATGCGTGTTTTGATATTTTTTAATATTTCATATATGTGTGTTTAGATATTTTTCTTTGAAAAATATGTTAATAAGTATATGTGTGTTTAGATATTCTTGAAAAATATGTTAATATGTGTATGTATGTTTTGATATTTATTATTAATAGATTAATATGTGTATGTTTGTTTTGATAAAAAAAAAAAGAATTGTTTTCAAAATTAATAAAAAGACTTAGAAAAATCTTATTTTTATAAAATAATAAAATAAAGTTTTTTCTTTAGGGATCATAATAATTTTTTTTTTTCAAAAAATGCTGAATTTATAGAATTTTAAGAAAAAAAGTTTTCTTAAAAATTAGAAATAACCAACAAATTTAAAATTTTAAAAAAAAAAGAACTACGTTTTGTCTTATCTCGATTAGCGAGTACGTAGGCACCTTTGGGGCGACATTAAAAAATATAAATTATTTATTTATTTATTTTAGTTAATTAGATATTATAAGTTTAAATACTATTTTTTTTTTAAATTTAAATATGGTAAAAATGGATTTGATATATTATTTCTTATTAATTAATTTTTCTTTATAAATATTTAACTTTTGCGATTATTTCTGGATGTAATTATAAGTTTTTTTTTATATATTTTTTGAATGTTTTGCTTTTCTTTGTAAATATTATAAGTTTTCTAAAAATTAAATAGAAAAATTATTAAAAATGATTTCTTGACTTATAAATATTGTTATTATTTTTATATATTTTTTGCAAGTTTTTAGAAAAGGATAAATTCTAAATTTTAAACTTAAAGTGGTAACCGCTTAGGTTTTAATAGGTTAGCCCCCGGACTCAGATATCTGGTATTTTTTTAAAGTTTGGTTTTAAAATCAAATTTTCCGCAGACTAGTAGCTAAGTTAGGATTAACCGACCCATTAATCTAACTTTTCATTTTTTTTCCGATTTTTATCGGTTGGCGACTCCAAAATATTTCAAAATTAAATTTCTTTTAATCCCTAGTCGAGGATTTCATGTTAAATGGGTTAGGGTTTAATGTGAATCGGGTTAAAAGAAATGAACCGGATGATTTTCAAAATTCAGCTCGACAGCTTGGCGACTCCACTGGGGACTCGCTTATTTTTTTTAAAAAAAGACGGCTAGCCACTTAAGTTTAAAATTTAAAATTTAAAATTTATCCGTTATTTTTGTATATTGTGTAATTATCTGTTGGTATGTATTCTTGTATATATGTCTGTAACTTAGATTTTAAATTAGTTCATTTCACTCGCATCTGCATTTGCATTTATGCACACAATGTGTGCTAGATACGGTCGAACCCAGGCCGTCTTAAGAGCCTAAGCGAGGAGTTCGAAGTAAGGTCCGGGGGCTGTGGTTTCCACCCTCTAGATCAAGAAAAGACTCCCACTCCGGTTTAGCCTTATGATTTGCTAGACGGGGAACCTATAGAACCTTACCCAAGTCATGCATTCATGGGATTTGACCAAATTTTTTTTTCAAAAAATGGAGTTGTAAATTTTTTTTTGTCTCCTAATAGGGTCTTTATAAATCCTCAGGAAATGATTTCCTCGAGTTCGGACAGTAGCAATAGCCTATGGGCTCGTCTCATCAAGGAACCCCGAGTAGAGACTTTCAAGGATCCAATGCTGTTACTGGACCGATGGTTGGTCAGTTTTGACCCCAATCAACAATCATTCATTAAGGATAGGTTGGGCCGATCCTCAATTTACCTAAGGTCCAAGTTCCATTACCATGTTTCGAGCCCTTGTTTATCTCTGGGAACCCAATGAGGTGGCATTCCGTCTAGGTCAACATGTGCTAAGTCCTACCATTGGAATATGCTAGGTTGCTTCAAGCCCCACCCACTTCCGAGGGGATCTATGTACCAACTTACTCATAGTCCGATCCGCATCATTTCAGAATTTTTGGGACTAAAAAGAGAAGCAGTAATTGAAGCCATGAAGGGTTGCAATGAATTCTCCATCCGATTAACTACCTTGATGGATTGGTTTGGAAACTTGATAATTACATAAGCAACCGAATTCCTTTACGGTATCAGTTGTGACCTGGATGAAAACAGAGTTAATGCTTTCATAGTGGCTGCTTTTGCTACCATACTCTTTCCACATGGGAACCTGTTCATTCACTTCCGAGTCATCGAGCTTGTAGCACAATATTTAACTGGCAAGTCATATGTTCCCGCCCTCTAGCAGAACAAATTAGAAGTTTGAATCACATCAAGTCTAAGGGCAGGGGCAGTTTCAAGGCAAGCATGCATCTGTTGATGGTTTGGTTTGCTAGTCACACCAAGTACTACGGAAAAGCTAGCTAATGGGTCCCTTATCCGCCCGAGTTATGATCTCATCCAGTCTTTTGCTGAACGGGTCCATATGGAAGACAATGAGCCTTTCTGTCTATACTTGCAATATTTGAAGACATGGACCTGAAGACTTTATGTGGCAAGCCCGTTGGTTTAATGTCCCTGTTTATCTTAGGTTGCAAGAATACCTAACTGTGCCCTGATTGGAATCACTGGCTGTACGGGCTATTACCCCTCAAGTGTTATCCGGCAATATGGCATGCTGCAAGACATTACTGTCAAGCCGAGTTGGGACGAGTTATTCTCGACTATATGGATCCAACCCTGACCCAGATAGCAAAGCAGTCCAAGGTAAACCAAATAAAAGCCATCTGGGATGATAGGAAATCAAGCCAGTTTTCGAAGTCGAGCCAGAAAATAAAGTGACTCGGGATTATAGAGCAACCAGGTGGTACATAGCCAGTCAAATGAAGAAGAATAAGGACATCCAATATGAAGCTCCTAACATTCTTGAACCAGCACCACCTGAACCTGATCCTGAAATGATTGCTTACATGGAAATGGTTTCAGCTCGGCTTGAAGTCTGTCATCGGGATTACCTGAAAGAGATCGAGAGATGACTGACCGCTTGGAAAAAGCTCACAACAGGATTGCACTGTTAGAGGATGAATTGAAGAAAGCTCGAAAAAGGACTCAACTACTTGAGGATCAAATCATCTGCCCTGCCAAGACAGAAGACTAGTTTAGAAGTCCTGAGTTTAGTTTTAGGAATCGGATTCTTGAACTTTTAGTATAGTAATTTAACTTTGTATGAAAGATTGTTTTTGTTAATTATTACAACTCCAATAAATGTGTTTATCAAAATTTGATGGTCATTATCCCCATTTGCATTCATATTTGCATCCTTGTGTTTGTATGTTAGTATTCTTATTTCTACTTCTTACGGTCCAGTTACGAATCAAGTCTAGCGAATCCAAAATCCTGAAAGATAGCTCCCAAACCAGTTAGAAGTCCCATTTATACTAGATCACGAGCAAAGATGGCTAGTACCGGGAACACTACCCCAGATCAGACCACTGAACAGAGACTCAATGCCATGGAACAAACCCTGCTTAGAATTACCGAACAGATGCAGACCTTACTCAGAATGTTACTCAGTCCAAGACCCCTATAGTCTGAAGAATCTTCCGGGGAACAGAAGGAAAAGAAATCATGGAACCAGTCAACGTTGATGATTCCCAACTGAGTTCAATATGCCGAACTAAAGAAAGAACTTGAAGCCCAAGCTAGGACATGGAGAAGAAATTGTTTGAAAAGATGAAGGCATTTGACGGCTTTGATCAGACTGCGATTTTAAGCCTGCCACAATTTGAGGAAGGTGCTTTTCCTGAAAAATTCAAGGCACCTGAGTTCGAAAAATATGATGGAACTGGCTGTCCTAACATGCACACAAGATTATATGTACGACGTATGGGGCAGTATGCCAAATTTGATAAACTGATGGTACAGACCTTTCAAGATAGCCTTACTGGTCCAGCATTAGCCTGGTATGCCCAATTGGACTCACAAGAAATTGATACCTGGGATAAATTAGCCAGGGCATTTTTCAACCAATACAAGTTCAACATCGAAATGGCACCCTCGGTCTGGGATTTGAGTACTATGAAGAAGAAGAAAGACGAAGCTTTCAAGGAATATGCTCAGCGATGGAGAGCTTTAGCTGCAAGAATCACCAATCCGATGCCGAAAAGGATCTCACTTTTACTTTCATCAACACACTAGAAGAGCCATTCTTTTCTCATCTCATAGGGCATGCGTCAGCAAGTTTTTCAGAAGTGGTAGTAGCCGGATGCAGATTGAGAATGCTATCTCAGCCGGAAAGCTGCAAGTAGAAAAGAAGTATACAGCACCTAAAAATGTCTCGTACAAAGGAAAGGATTCGACTGTCGGTATGGTCAATATCTCAAGTCCAGCAAACCCTACTAAATCCATAGTTCGACCAATCAAGGTCAAATCAACAAAGGGTTGTTTCGAATCAACAATCAAGGCCCAACCGACGCAATTTTACTCCAATACCGGTTCCACTCAGCCAAGTATGGGCTAAATTGAGAGCCGATAATCTGATTGGCTTTGAAGTACCCAGAGATGATTATAAGCCCAGAACTACAACCCTGATTTAAAATGTGAATATCACATGGGGCAAATCGGGCACTCCACTGATTATTGTTGGAGACTCAAACATAAGATTCAAGATCTTATTGATGCAAAGACCATCCAATTAGACTTTGTGGAGCCTCCAAATGTTTCTACTAATCCATTGCCAAATCATGGGTCGGTTATTAATATGATCACTGCCGAAGCGCCGAACCCAGAAGTCAACTTGGATGAATTGCCTATCACCATAGAACAAGTGGCATGGAATCTCCGCCAAATGGGGCATTTGCCCTATATCAATCTGAGAGATCGCACCAAAACCAGACCAGCCATTTACAATTTGTTGCAAAATGGAATCATAAAAAAGAAGATATCATGGAAATGCTGGTCCCAAAGCCAAGAAAGTCAAGCACACAGGCAGAATTGTGGGCAAGATACCAAGCTGGAGACCCAACTGTCGGAACTCTAGGAGATGATGGAAAGTACCAATATCTGGTTGACTATTGGTTTGAACCACGCGTATATGCTGATGCTCCTGCCACTGGATGGGGATCAGAGTCTGAAGATGAAGAAAAGCCTACCAAGAAAGAAGAAAAATTTGTTGGCATGATCACATGTGAACCGAAGTTAATCAAATTTGAGATGAACAACAGTAAAGAAGAGGCAACTGTCTCGAAGCCTAGAAGTTATACTTTCAAATCCCAATTGCTGTAAAGATTACAAAGCTGCCCCATTTGATTACCAGACAGTTAATCACGCTTCATTTCTATGATTGGCGGGCTTACCCGTTCGGGAAGACTTTATGAACCAACTGCAAAGAAGGTGACCATGGATTCATCGCCGCGCCGAATGATGAAGAAAAGAAGGAAGATGAGAAAGCAATATTGGCTAAACTCATGAAGGCAAGTGAATTCAAAGTAGTTGAACAACTAGCCAAGACGCCAGCCCAAATATCACTCATGGGTTTGTTAATTAGCTCTGATATTCACCGTGAGGCCTTGTTCAAAGTTCTCAAAGAAGTAAAAGTTCCAGGATGTGACAGAAAAAACCTTGGAACATATCATCAGTTCTGTCTTTGCAAATGAGCAAATTAGCTTCTCATCGAAGAATTAGGAGAAGAAGGTGGCCAACATAATAAGCTCTTTTTATTGTTGTCAAAAGCAATGGTAAGTCGTCTCCCGAGTGCTTATTGACAATGGATCTTCTCTGAATGTATGCCCCCTGGCTACTCTGAATTTGTTGGAAGTAGACCCGTCAATATCAAGCCAAGTCCTACTGTAGTACGAGCATTTGATGGATCAAAGAAGGAAATAATTGGAGAAGTGGAATTAGAGGTCACTATTGGGCCTCAAACTTTCCTAATTCCTTTTCAAGTGATAGATATCCCAAGAACATTTAATTTGTTGCTTGGAAGGCCATGGATTCATGCAGCAGGAGCAATACCCTCAAGCTTGCACCAGAGGGTTAAATTTGTAGCAAATGGCCAACTTGTTACCGTTATGGGAGAACAAGATTATGCCATCTATCAAGAAACGGCTATTCCATACATTGGAAAAGGAGAAGAAGAAGACTTTGGGCTCCAAATATTTGAAGAAGTCTGTGTAATAAATGAAGAAAAAGAAGCTCAGATAGGAACTTTTGGCCTAGGATATTCTCCTACTCAAACAGAGGTAGCAGAGATGAAGAATAAGATGAGAACAAGGAAGCTTAATAAAGAGTATGATCCAGACATCGAAATCCCGCACATCAGAAGCTCCTTTCCAAAGCCTCATCATGTCCAGAAGACAGATGACTCCAAGGAAGATGATCCACCCAAGAAGATAGCTTTGAAGAATTGGTTTTCCATACCTTGTGCAGTTTTAATTTTCTTAAGTAAGGACCGATATTAGATTGCGTTTTGTATTTTTCTGCTTTATGTGTTGCTCAAATAAGTGTACTTAAACACCATTTCAAATTTAATAAATTCTTTTGTTTTTCCATATTCTTATTCTTTCCCCATTCATATTCTACCAGATCCGACTTTTGTAATGAGGTTTCCGGGATATCTCGCGTCTGTAAATACTGAAAATATCGATATCACCTCCAACCCTACTGGGTTAGTCGTTGAAGATGATATCGATTATCAATTGAAAACACAAGAAAATTGGCAAAACTTTGATCAGAAAGGATTGAAACCCTGAACCCACTAAATTGGTTAATTTGGGAACAAGTGAAGATCCTAGGAATTTGAGAATTGGGGGTAAATTGCCAGAAGACACAACACAGGGTTTGATTAAGCTACTAGCAGAGTATTTGGATGTTTTTGCATGGTCATATAGTGATATGCCCGGTTTAGATCCGTCAATTGTGGTCCATAAATTGCCAACCAAAGAAGGTTAAGCCTAAGAAGCAAAAACTAAGGCGATTTAGACCCGATTTGCTACTTAAAATTAAAGATGAGGTCAAGAAGTTACTCGAAGTTGGATTCATTGAAGTTTCGGATTACTCAGATTGGGTATCAAATATAGTACCAGTACTTAAGAAAAATGGGAAACTTAGAATCTGTGTGGACTTTAGAGACTTGAATCAAGCGACCCCAAAAGATAATTTCCCGTTGCCACATATTGATGTCTTGGTAGACAATACAGCTGGAAACCATCTATTCTCATTTATGGATGGATTTTCGGGATACAATCAAATATTGATGGCCAAATACAATACCCCCGAGAGGACAAGTCAAAACCACATTTGTCACAGCCTGGGGAACTTTTTGCTATAAGGTCATGCCATTTGGTCTCAAGAATGCCGGAGCAACTTATCAGCGAGCAATGCAGACCATATTGCATGACATGATGCATAGAGAGGTGGAAGTATATGTTGATGACATGATTGCCAAATCAAAAGAAGGAGAAGATCATGTAGAAGTATTAAGGAAACTTTTTGAAAGATTGAGAAAGTTTCAATTAAAATTAAACCCAGAAAAGTGCATTTTTGGAGTAACTTCTGGGAAACTATTGGGATTTGTGATCAGTCAAAGAGGAATAGAAATTGATCCTGATAAGGTCAAAGCAATTCAGGAATTACCTCCCCCAACATTGAAAGAAATTAGAGGTCTTTTGGGGAGACTAAATTACATTGCTCGATTCATTTCCCAGTTGACGGATAAATGTCAACCACTGTTTAAATTATTGAGAAAAAATGCCCAAATTGAATGGAATGAAGAATGTGAAGAAGCCTTTAACCGAATTAAGCAGTATCTGACAAATCCCCCATTTTGATCACTCCAGTACCCGAAAAGCCTTTGTTCTTATACTTGACAATTTTTCGGAATCCATGGGTTGTGTACTCGGGCAAAAAGATGAAATGGAAAAGAAAGAGCTATTTATTACTTGAGCAAAAAATTCTCAAATGGAGAGCAAAAGTATCAGAGATAGAAAGAACTTGCTGTGCATTAGTATGGACTATGCATAGACTCAGGCAATACACGCTTTTACTCAATCGAGTTAATTACAAAGCATGATCCTTTGAGGTATCTGGCAAATAAGCCCGCCTTGGTCGGTCGAATTTCAAAATGGCAAATGTTGCTGTCTGAGTTTGATATTACCTATGTTAACAAAATTCAATTAAAGGACAAGCCTTGGCTGATCAACTCGCTGAAAGCCCGGTTGATGAGGAACTAAAGGAACAAGATCAATTCCCCGATGAAGGGATTCGGGTAACACAAACGGAAGATGAAAGAATGCCGAATTGGAAATTGTATTTTGACGGAGCAGCTAATGTGTATGGATGTGGAATAGGGGCAGTCCTAATTTCACCTGAAGGAAACCAATACCCACAGCGGCCAGATTAATGTTCCCTTATACGAATAATATAGCAGAATATGAAGCATGCATTTTGGGTTTAGAGATGGCAATCCAAATGGAAATTCAAGAGCTCGAAGTTTTTGGAGATTCATCACTTATTATTTTTCAAACTCGAGGAGATTTTAAAACAAAGGATCCCAAGTTGATTCCTTATCATAATCACTTGGCAGAATTGATAGAAGATTCAGGGAAATCTCCTTTGTATATGTGCCAAGAACTCAAAATCAGTTTGCTGATGCTCTGGCTACTTTGGCCTCATTAATTCAGTTTACTGAAGGAGCAAGAATCCAACCTTTGCAAGTCCGGGTGAGAAGTGAACCCGCATTCTGCACCATGATTGAATCAGATGAACCCTGGTTCCAAGATATTAAAGTTCTTTTGCAAACGGGTAATTATCCTGAAGGTGCTACCAAGAAAGATCAGAAGTCACTGAGGCGTTTGGCCAGTCATTTTTTGCTAAGTGGAAATACGTTATACAGAAGATCATTCGACACGACTTTGTTAAGATGTGTAGATGAAAAAGAGGCCCAGAAGCTCATGGAAGAAGTTCACGAAGGAATTTGTGGTCCTCATATGAGTGGTTACATGTTAGCCAAAAAGATTATGAGATTAGGATACTTTTGGTTAACTATGGAATCAGACTGTATCAAACATGTGAGATCTTGTCATTTATGCCAGATCTATGCAAACAAGATAAGTGCCCCTCCAAAAGAATTACAGTTAATGTCAACCCCATGGCCTTTCTCAACATGGGGGATAGATGTTATTGGGCCAATTTCACCTAAAGCTTCAAACGGTCATCGGTTCATATTGGTTGCAATCGATTACTTCACTAAATGGGTAGAAGCCGCTTCTTATGCAAGTGTAACAAAGTCCGTGGTTGTGCGGTTTATCAAAAGAGACATCATCACTCGATATGGAACTCCAGAAAGTATCATCACTGATAATGGTACGAATTTGAACAACAAAGAAGTAACAAATTTGTGTCAGCAATTCAAGATCAAGCATCGGAATTCTACTCCGTATCGGCCACAATGAATGGGGCAGTTGAAGCCGCCAATAAGAACATCAAGAGAATTATTGAGAAGATGACCATTGTCTATAAAGATTGGCATGAAATGTTACCGCTCGCATTAATGGCGTATCGAACGTCTGTAAGAACATACCGGGGCAACCCTATTCCTTGGTATACGGAACTGAAGCTGTTTTACCTGTAGAAGTTGAATTCCATCACTTCGTATATTAGTTGAAACCAAACTCGATGAAGCTGAGTGGATAAAACAAAGATTTGAACAGTTGAATCTGTTAGATGAAAAGAGGCTGACTGCAATGTGTCACGGCCAGTTATCAGCAAAGAATGGCTAAGCATTCAACAAGAAGGTCAAGCCAAGAAGCTTCCAAGAAGGTGATTTGGTTTTGAGAAAGATGCTGCCAAATGTACAAGACTCCAGAGGAAAGTTCACACCAAACTATGAAGGACCGTATGTAGTTAGAAAAGTATTGTCGGGAGGAGCATTGATTCTTTCCCAAATGGATGGACCTGATTTAAAGGATCCTGTAAACTCAGATGCTGTAAAGATGTATTATGAATGATCAATAAAATTTGTCATTTTCTGTGTTCAGTTGATTTCATTTTTAGTTTTTACAAGCAAAGTTGATATCCAAAAACTTTGAACGTCAAATCCAACCCGTTAATTAATCATTCAAACAAATTTTCAGAAACTCTGAAGTCGGGTCAAATCCAACCCGTTAATTAATTCATTCAAACAAATTTTCAGAAACTCTCAAACCAGATCAAATCTCAACCTGTCATTCAAACAAATTTCCAGAAATTCTCAAACCAGATCAAATCTCAACCTGTCATTCAAACAAATTCCCAAACACCAAAAAACTGTTAGAAATTAATTTGAGCATCCATATGGCTTTAAAATGCATATATGCAATTTTATCTGGTGATTGTATTGCACAGATAACTAGTTTTTAAACACGGTTATGTGAACGACGAAAAATTCCTAAACACATTAACCGACAAGAAAATCAAGATTCCCCAAATGAATCAGAAAGTTAAGTTTCCAAAAAAAATCAAGATTCCCCAAATGGATCAGGAAGTTTAGAATCCCCAAGTGGATCAAGAAGATCAAGTTTCCTCAAGTGGATCAAAAAGATCAAGTTTCCTCAAATGGATCAGAAAGTTAAGTTTCCAAGAAAATCAAGAATCCCCAAGTGGATCAGAAGATCAAGTTTCCCAGAAGATCTAGTTTCCTTGAAGATCAAGAATTCCCAAATGGATCAAGAAACCAAATCTTTAAGGTTTCAAAAATCCCCAGTAAACCAAAGCTCATAGGTCCGGCAAATGACCAAACCAAAGCCCATAGGTCCGGCAAATCACCAAATCAAAGCCCATAGGTCCGACAGATGACCTGTCAATTTTCAAAATCTAGGCCCGACAGATGGCCTATCAGTTTTCTAAAGCCTAGGCCCGACAGTTGATCTAGCAAATCTCGAAGTCTAAACTCGACAGACTGTTTAGTACAGGATAAAAATCTCTTTGTTAAAAATAAAATTTGGGAGGAGAAGTTAAGCAAAAATTGGCTATCCTTTTGTCTTTGTGGCAAAAGTTTTGTTCAAACTTCACCACAAAGAGGGGCAGCTGTAGACACCCAATTTTTGCCCAATTAAAAATAGGTTTAAATTTATAATAAAAATTAGTGTCATGTTGAGTTCACAAAAAATATAGTAAAAAATAAAAAAAATAATAATAAATGATAATAATAATACTAAATAGTATAATAAAAAAAGAGAGTATAGGAAATAGAAAAATAAAATATAGAGGAATAAATAAATAATAATATGTATATGTAGGAAAAAATTAATAAAAATATAAAATTATTTGGGCTCGATATAACATATATTTTATTTTTTTAAAGCCTTAAATATTAGTGGTTTAGCTACATGACCAAGGCACAGGCCAACGGCCTAACGGTTTAAACCATGGACACACTAGGTTCAGGAGCAAGGGGACCCGGGTTCGATCCCAGCCCAAGGCAGATTTTGCCTCCTTTTTTGTTCATTTTTTTCCCAAAAGACACATCGGTTCATCCACTTTGAGACACCATTTGATCAATGAATCTTTGTTTTTTTTCGAAATTAAGTGTACAGACACAAACTAGGCATGGGATGCATCACATCTATACAATTCATGTATTATTTCATCCCAAAAGGCACCTTAATTGAGTCATGAACATTGGGGAAAAATGCGAAATAATGTGTTTCTTCAAATTTCAAAAATGGCCAAATCGTGTCCTTTGATCAAATTAAACACACTTAATCGAAGAGTCATGATGTATAAACACATGTTTCGTGATCAATTTGAACCAAAAATCACGAATCGAGTCCCAATTTTGAATCGTTCTTGTTGAAAATAAACAAAAACGTATCACAATGATATGATCCTTCGAACATGGCCGAATTGTATCAATTGATCAAATTAAATACACTTAATCAAGGAGTCATGATCTATAAACACAAGATTCGTGATCAATTTAAACAATCAATAACGAATCGAGTTCTAATTTTGGATTGTTCTTATTTGAAAAAATACAAACGATTCGTGATTCGAAAAATTGAACAATCATAAGCTTCAAAACGACAAATTGATTCGAACTCTATAAATAGACCACCACACAAGCCAAAAGCACATTTCAATTTTAGAAAATACACATTAGGAGATCGAGATCTGAAAATAGGAGGGAAAAGTGTTCGAATTGCAAAAATCGCAAATTCGAAATGATTGAGAGGATTTCGATCCAATTAAAGAGTGTTAGGATCATTAGAGAATGTTTTTGATTGATTAGAGTGTTTGGAATTGTTCGAATTTACAATTTTTGGTTCTGCCAATTTTTGGGAATTTTTCACTGTGCACCGCCGTCGGGTCATCGCCGAACCACCACCTACCCGATCTGGCGCAAACCACACCACCTCCATGAGATCCACCGCTGCAAGACACTCGGCCGACAAGGATTCGAAGGTCGAGCACCACCAAAGCTGCCGGAATCCCCTCGAAAAAGCGCCATCGTCTTCTTCACCCACTAGAAGGATCCGATCCGAGATCCGACCCGACTCCAACCCGAATCCAAGTTTGCTCCACAGATCTAACGGTCCGCGTTTCAATCTTCAACTACGGCTGTGATCAAAATCATAGAATCAACGTCCTAGATTCAGTCAATCCAATCGGACTTCCTGATTCAATCAACGCGATCAACGATCCAGATTTCATCCGAGTTAATCCAACCCAGGTTAGTCCGCAATTTATTTATTTTATAAATATTGTTTTTAATTACGTAAATTATAAAAAATTATTAAAAAATCCGAAAAAATCCCAAAAATTCCAGAAAATTTTCTAAAAAATCAGAAAAAAAAAATATTTATTTATTTTTCAGCAAATTTGATATCATTGAATATTTTTTTTATATATGTATGTGCATGCGTGTTTTGATATTTTTTAATAATTCATATATGTGTGTTTAGATATTTTTCTTTGAAAAATATGTTAATAAGTATATGTGTGTTTAGATATTCTTGAAAAATATGTTAATATGTGTATGTATTTTTGATATTTATTATTAATAGATTAATATGTGTATGTTTGTTTTGAAAAAAAAAAAATTGTTTTCAAAATTAATAAAAAGACTTAGAAAAATCCTATTTTTATAAAATAATAAAATAAAGTTTTTTTTAGGGATCATAATAAAATTTTTTTTTTCAAAAATGCTGAATTTATAGATTTTAAGAAAAAAAATTTTCTTAAAAATTAGAAATAACCAACAAATTTAAAATTTAAAAAAAAAGAGAACTACGTTTTGTCTATCTCGATTAGCGAGTACGTAGGCCCTTTGGGGCGACATTAAAAAATATAAAATTATTTATTTATTTATTTATTTGTTTATTATTTAGTTAATTAGATATTATAAGTTTAAATACTATTTTTTTTAAAATTTAAATATGGTAAAAATGGATTTGATATATTATTTCTTATTAATTAATTTTTCTTTATAAATATTTAACTTTTGCGATTATTTCTGGATGTAATTATAAGTTTTTTTTTATATATATAATTTTGAATGTTTTGCTTTTCTTTGTAAATATTATAAGTTTTCTAAAAATTAAATAGAAAAATTATTAAAAATGATTCTGACTTATAAATATTGTTATTATTTTTCATACTATTTTTGCAAGTTTTTAGAAAAGGATAAATTCAAATTTTAAACTTAAAGTGGTAACGCTTAGGTTTTAATAGTTAGCCCCCAGACTCAGATATCTGGTATTTTTTTAAATTTTGGTTTTAAAATCAAATTTTCCCCGCTAGTAGCTAAGTTAGGATTAACCGACCCATTAATCTTAAATTTTCATTTTTTTCCGATTTTTATATCGTTGGCGACTCCAAAATATTTTCAAAGTTAAATTTCATTTAATCCCTAGTCGAGGATTTCATGTTTAATGGGTTATAGTTTAATGTGAATCGGGTTAAAAGAAATGAATCGGAATATTTTCAAAATTCAAGCTCGACACCATTAAAGACAGAGGCATTATGAGCATGAAGAATAGCATGGAAGCATCAGATTTGCTTGTGCATCGGTGCAAGGCCGGCGGCGTTGATGTCAAGGCTGGCAGCCTATTTGGCTCGCCATCATTTCCCAAAAAAATGCAATTTTTATTTATTTTTGTATTTTCTTTTGTTTTAATAGTTTGGCTTCTTAGGAAAGTTTGTATTTATTTATTTTTAGTAGGAATCAATTAAATAGATTTGACTAGGATTTGATTAAATAGAATTGACTAGGATTTTGTTAAATAGATTTGACTAGGATTTGGTAATTAATTTCTATTTTTGCCCTTATTCAGGTTTTTAGTATATAAAGAGCCTTCATTTTGTAAAAGAATCAGTTTTTGACATTTTATGAACCCTGTTTTTGAGATTTCTCTCAAAGTTACTTTTATCAATCCATTGTGTGATTATGGCGAGTATTACTTGTTCTTATCAATCTGTTTATAGATTGTGGCGAACAGCCCGTTCTTCTCAATCATTATGATCATGGAGAACAAACTGCTATTACTAGATTGTGAGTCATATCAATTTAGGAATAGCGTAGCTCGGATCGTAAACGGTGCATCATATCTGTTCTTCGGTGCCGTTCATATCACTTTATTTCAATGTTAAACCTATAAATAGAAAACACCAAAGCATAAATTCATTTGAGTTTGTGATCCGCTGCATTCAATCGATCTCAACATATCATCTTTTGGTATCAGAGCGCTCTTGGCCCTTTAAGCACATCACTTCAGCTGGTAATTCAAGGGAATAAAACTCACTAAATATCCACCCCAACCCTCCTAGGAAAAAAAAAATTATTATCCATCATGTCTATTCATAGTGATATAAAAACACAATTTTTGTAAGATTGGTTTTCCCAAATACAAGTTTTATTTTTTTGTTCTTTCTTATTCTAAATTTTAAACTTTCTAATTTTGATATTTTTTAAGACCCACATGTCATTTATTTATTTCTTTGTTTTATTGTTATTGTAGGTTTGGTTGTATAAGATCTGCTTGTCATTTTGTTCTTGTATAAGTATTTTTTCTGTGTAGTGTTGAGTTAGTTGAGAAATAACAAACTCATTTCTATTAGTTTTCTATCAATGGTCTTCTGCATACTCTGTAATATGATTTTATAATTTCATGAATTCAATCCAGAATCTCTAAACTACATGATTTTTATATATGCAAATCGATAAACTAGCATGACTTTATCATAATCGTAATATCATTTTGAATACTCAAGAATGATATCACTCGATTTCCTTAGAAAACACCTTATCCCACCAATCCAGCTCAAGAAAAATGAGCACCAATTCTCCACAAACACACCATCACAGCAAAATTCACAAAAGCAGACCTAAACCATAAAACCAAATCACACAGCATAGAATCATGTGATCTTCAAGAAAATGCAGACAATTAGCACATCTCATCTAAAGCAATCCCACTGTGCATTACCATAATACCAATCAATTGGTAATTCAATATCAATCCAAGGTATGCTTACTCTAATAATTCCCATTCTCTAACTTATCACAAACAAGGAACTCATAGTTATTGCTTATTACATTGCCAATTAAAACCAACTGAGCCACTGCCATCAATATGCAGTCAGCACACCACTTAAATTAATCAATGACAGCAATTCAAGAAGGCCCTAACAATTGATTCAAAACACAACCTCAGTTAAGGGTGTGCTTGTTTCTAATATCTTCCATTTTTCCATTAATTACGATCACAGTATTCATAATCACCAGGTAGCATAAACCGTTACAGCAGTCAACATCGACATTCTCATGCACAAAGATCAATTTTTTACATCAATCTGACACAGCCCCACTCCAATTTCAACACAATTTCTAATCGACCGAACAAAATAAACCAAATCTTGAAAAAATTAAACAAAATCCGCGGGTTTCATTCTAAATTATAAGACAAGCAGCCTATGTACAGCAATATCAATCCAACCCCAGCCAGCTGATACAAACCAAATATAAAAAGAAAAGGGAAAAAAATATCAATATGTAACGTAAACAATCGAACCCTAAATTCAATAACGAATAATGCCAAAAGGGTGGAATCGAACCTGTAGGCCGATGCGATGAGAAGATCGAATTTTGGAGAAACGGAGAAAGAGATTTGAAAAGAGGGAGAGAGAGATAGAGAGAATTAGCGTTTATATTCGAGGACAGAGAGATTCACTTTTTGAGTTAGGGTGGATGCTTGGAGGAGCAAGAGGGAGGGAAGGAGACGAACTACAAAGACATGGAGAATGTAGGCGTTTGACTTGTTGGGAAAGAATAAAGAGGGTTGAAAAGGGGTTTTTGACCGAAATTGGGTTGGATTTTTCGGATTTGTCCCGAAATGGGACGGGTAGGAAAAATATTTGGGGGTGGGGGATGGTAACGATAGGGCCTTTGAGTCGTGGGGAAGGCGTCGTTGCGAATGATGCCTTTGGGTCGTGGGGAGAGGCGCCGTTGCGAACGGCGCCTTTAGGCTATATAACACTCCCCGAATCTTCTTTCAGCCTCCATCTTATTCCCTTCTCCCTTCTACTGTATCTTCCTCTCATTCTCTCCTCCGCCGGATAGCCCCTGTTCCTCCACCAAATCTCCATTTTCAGCCGATTTTTGCATGGATTAAGCTCTTCAATCTCAGGTAAGTTCATCGTTTATCAATGTAGTGTAATTTTTTCACAATTTCGATGTTAAAATCATAAAAAATGAACTTGTATGTGGTTGTATAATTTTGTCAGATCTGGATATTTTAGCGAATGATTCTGAGTTATGAAGTGTTGTAGGAGTAGTATATAGTGTATATGTGAAATTTGCGGAATTGCATTGGCTGATCTAGGGAGTTTTCATGGAGAATTTTTTCATGCATATAAGGTGTTCGATGAAATGCTTCAATAGCTTAAGTTGAGGATTATGATGTTTACATGAACATGAGTGATAAGGAATGTGATTATACGTGAGTTTGTTTGTTTTGAGTGAATGATGTAGATCGGTAAAGTTGTGTAGGAGTAGTGTATGCGAATGATTAAAAGTGGTGTAGGAGTAGTGATGGGAAGTGGTTTTGAGTGGTGAAGTGGTGTAAAAGATATCGGTTTGTGACTCATGTTGTTGAATTAAAATGTGAGTGAATGCTGTTTGAAGTGTTGTGTTAACATTTTAGTTTGCTGTGGATAGGTTTTGGAATGGCTAATTATG
The DNA here is from genome assembly GCA_024138025.1 of Combretum micranthum. Classification (NCBI taxonomy): domain Eukaryota; kingdom Viridiplantae; phylum Streptophyta; class Magnoliopsida; order Myrtales; family Combretaceae; genus Combretum; species Combretum micranthum. Next base: position 231,040 of record JAMXBD010002003.1, on the reverse strand, counting down.
TAAGGTTCATTGTTTATGCTCATGGCAACATAGTGGATGGAAATTATGGGCCACAATATGACAGGCCGCCCATCGGGAAGGTGAAGGTTAGGGTGAATGCCAACTTCGAAAATTTTAAGGCAATCATTTGTGGCAAGATAGGTGTGGATTGTAATCATAGTGATGTGGAGATAATACACAGACACGCACATTATATGAGTCATGGGGTTGTGTATATGTTGATGCCAATTGCAGATGATGACAGTTTTGAGGATCTGATTTCGCTTGCTGTTGAGTTGGGTGCTAGGCTAATTCAGGAAATATTTGTGAAGATCACTGATCGAGCTGCGACTCATGAAAATGTAGCTCATGCTCCATATGAGTTGAATGAACAACATGGTGACATGTTTGGTGGGCAGCAGTTTCAATTCAGCTTGGTTCGTCTTCGAATATTCGCTCACAGAATGAAGGAGCTGTGCCAGCTTCGCCCATGCATTGTGAACAATATGAACCCATGCCATTTGATGAGACACTGTCAGAATTTGAGAATAGAGTAGCACAGGAAGTGGCACCAGTGTTTGCTACCGGGATAGAAGATGATCACTCTGATGGTGGTTTTAATGTGGATGAAAATGGGATACAATCGAAGATGAGGTAGACGAGGAGGATGACAATACAGTAGGAGAAGAAGTTCAAAGGGGAAACGTTGCAGGTGTTGCTGGCCCACATAGTTCACTGCCACGAGATTCAATGTCAAGTCAGGCTTCGGTAAGAGACTCAATTCCCTATTTCAATGTAGGTGGAGGCGGTGATGGCTATGTGACATTTGAAGATGAAATGGATGCTATGTCTGCAAATATTTGTGATAGCCAAGAATTAGTGAAGGGGATGATGTTCAAGACAAAGAATGATCTAATTGAGACTGTGAAAGCTGCTCACATTAGAACACACTGCAACTTCGAGTTGATGAGTCCAAGAAAAATCTATGGATTGCTCATTGCAGTAAAAGTGATCAAGGTTGTCCGTGGCGGATACGAGCTTGTTTGAAAAAACTAGAAGGACTTTTTGTAATCACCAAGCTTGATGGTCCCCATTCTTGCACTAATCCGTTACTTGGACAGGACCATTCACAGATAGACTCGAATATCCTAGCTCGAGAGTTTATCAGTTTTGTCCGGAAAAATCCAGATTGCAAAGCAAAGGAGCTCGAGTCTCATTGTTTGCGGTATATGGGTATATGGTTTCTCGTAGAAGGATTTGGGAAGGAAAGAAAAAAGCAATTGCTATGGTTTATGGTGACTGGGTCAAATCTTACAATGAACTTCCAAAGCTTTTCAATGCAATCAAGTCAAGTAATCCGGGGTCGATAGTAGAGTGGGGGTGGACAAGATCACCTATACCCGATGAGGCGCATTTTAAGTGGGTTTTCTGGAGCTTTGGTCCTTGCGTTGAGGCCTTTAAGCATTGCAGGCCTGTTATTAGTTGATGGTACGTTTCTATACGGCAAATACAAGCATGTGTTACTCGTGGCATGTGGTGTAGATGGAGACAATCACATCTTACCATTAGCGTTCTGTCTGGCTCCATCTGAGTCTAAAGAAGCATGGTCATGGTTTTTGAGGAAGTTGAAACGAGGGGTTATAGGACACAGGGGAGAAGAGACTGTATGCATCATCTCAGACAGGGGGGCTGGTATTATTGGGGCTGTTGCGGATGAATCAAATGGGTGGCAACCTCCCTTTGCGGTGCATCGATTTTGCGTACGGCATATTGCCAGCAATTTCAACAAAGTTTATAAGAATCAAAGGTGCAAAAACTTAGTGACATATGCTGCATTTCAGGCTCAGGCGCGAAAATTCGAGAAGTCTATGGAGCTTGTGAAGAATATTGATGAAGAAGCAGTAGAGTGGTTCAATCAAGTACAATCAAATGGAGATATGATCCTACCCAAGGAGTCTTGGACACTAGCATTTGATGGATGTTACCGTTTTGGGTACATGACTACAAACATGGCAGAAACATACAATTCTGTCATCAAGGGAGCCAGAGGATTACCTGTATGTGGGCTGGTGAAAAAAATCTTTTACAACTGTGTCATGTATTGGGAAGGAAGACTGTCTGCAACAAGGAATGCCATTATGAGCGGCGAGGTTTTCACATCTTATGCAAAGAAGAAGATAGATTTATGGGCCTCACGGGCTACATCACATTATAGCACCTCGAGCACGTTTTGGTCCACCATTACATGCTGCAGCGCCCCTTCCTGCACGATGGTCGATCATCCGGGACACAATTCGCCACCCATCTCACGTCATCTCAGCTTATAGGGAGGCATTTGACATGATAGGGTCTAAACAAGTATAAATCCTTTCACATTCCCCTAAAAGTTACATAAGTATTATTGTTTCTTTGTGTAACGAGTTTTGTTTTATGGCACAGATTGTTTGGCTTCCTTACACAGATGACATCCTTCATAGACTTCCACCATACAGTCGTCAAGGTATGGATGTCTGGACAGCCCGGGTCCCCCTCATTTACTTTTCATACATCGAGTGGTGTTTCCTAGATCGTGTCATTCGACAGTTTGGGGGTTACCAAAGAGTTCCAACTGGATGTAACACGGATAGGGACCTGCATAAGATAGATTTGAGGGGGCGGATCGACACTAATTGGATTGTTCATCACACTGTGTATCATGAAATGTGGAATGAGAGACATGATCGCCTGGTCGATGTTAACCTTCCACTCGGGGTCGACCCTGACTACTTGCGTTGGTTTAGACATGTCACCAGGAGATATATTAGCCATACTGGTGCTATGGTCAGTGGTTTGGTGAGACATAGATATTATATTTCATTTCGTAAATATAAAGATATGTAATTGCGAATCTTACTTCCTCCATTATTGCAGGCCGATCGATTTAGGCGGATCAGGATGACTTCTAATATAGCAGAGCTCATTCCATTGTAGAGATGAGGCCATATAGATTATAGATGAGCATGGTGTTATCGACCATCTTTATCTTGAGTCTCGGTACATCGCACCTACCAAGGTTGAAGCTGCTGCAGAGGATGAGAGTGAGCATGATCAGCAGCAGTACCAGACTGTTCGTCATGCTCCATCACTAGCTCGATCCACATCTACAGTTGTCAGGGGGCGCCATAGCACCTCATCATTGCTTTCCTACCATACCCCATACAGCGAGGTTGGATCTTCATCTCATCAGCCTCCACCACCGCCGCAGAAGAGGCGTCCAATACCTCCACCTGATGATGTCGATATGGGTGAGGGAGTTACACAATTATCACAGCATAGGAGACCCATCCATGCCTCCCCTGTCCCTCCACCAGATTTCAGTGCATCACCTACTGAGGAGGCTAATCCTCCTGAGCCAGCACATGCATAGCTTGGTGCACGATCCATATTGTCTAGGATCTCTAGGAGTGTACGGAGGCCCCCTAGGAGGAGATAGCGTTATATTTTCCTACTTTGTATTTGCTTTTCATTTAAACTATTAAACTCATATGTATTTATGGCATGTAATTATATTTTCTTTATCTTAGTTCTGTTGTTAGTGAATGTTGCTTCTGCACGTTTGGGGTGTTGAACTAAGTTTGCAGGATTGAGCTGTTGGATGTGTTGTTGTTGGTGTTACAATTTCTGTGTTTTGGGTATTCGAATTATTTATGTGGAGTTAGGGAGATAGTATTAGTGTAATTTTTGCAGGTGAAAATCTTCGATTCACACTTTTTATTTGTTTTATGGTTATAGCTGACATTGGTTGTATATCGGGCTTTTTTTACAGGGCAAAGGGCGGGGGGGGGGGGGGGGGGGGGGGGGGGGGGGTGGATCAATTGAAGGCGCCGTTCCTAAAACCACTAATGGGCCTTCTTCGTAAAGACAGCACCTTCACCGACCCATTTCTGGAATAATTTTCCAGAATGTCCCATTTTCGGGACAAATTTTTCCAAAGGGTCCCATTTTCACCCAAAAACCGTTGAAAAGGAGAAAAATGTTACATGTATAATATACTTTAAAATATATATATAATCAAATTATATAAAAATTGTATAATTTTTTTTTAAAATTATATGTGAATCAGATGTTAAATGGGCAATACAATTCAGGTACATCTCTTATGTCCAATAAGCAATACACATAATTATACGTATGTCGCTCGTTGAATATGCGATACATGATTGAACCTATATTGCTCACCTAATGTATGATCATAGATGTCTAAAACTGTGATCGAGTTGATCGTTGTATCTTGACTTATACATACAACATAAGCACAAATTATAGTATCTTCTTTCTAATATGCGATATAGTAATACTAATTTAATATTTATTTTTATATAATTTTTATTTGAGTTTTTTTTTTCAAAACAACTATAGACACGTACTTTACCCTAAAAAAGAGTGAAATATATATAGCAGGTCCCAAGTGCAATTTCATGCATTTCTAGAATTTTCCAGGACTAGGAGATAATAAAACACCGAATAGCACAAGTTTATGAGGAAATTCTATCGGTTATTTTATTTCGTCACTCGATTATAGTAGAATAGTGTTCTAATTCATATTATTCAAATAGTTGTATGGTTGAATTTATATTTAATGATGTTTTATTTACTTAATAATTGGTAAATATAAGTAAAAAAATTAACTTAAATATTAGTTGATTCAAGGTGTTAGCATTTTGTTAAATGAACTAACGATATATTTTTGTCTTATGTCAAATCAAAACAAAGTTAATAAGAGTCAAACTTTAAGACCCACTTGGAACAAGAGTTTGAAACTATGTGTGAGATTGAGTTTAAGTTTTGCAAATTCAAAGTTGAAGTCAACTTAAGCTTAGTATGGTATTATCTCAATTCAAATCATTTATATTTCTAATTATTGCATGAGCTAATATGAGCAAATAGAGTTAGCTCCTACAAACATTAAGAAAACGATCAAAAGGGGCACTGAGGGTTGTTCGGCGCTGCCACTTCGATGCTTAAGTCAGTCGCGGATAAAAAAACACGTCTATAATAGAGTGGGAAATTGCCCCTCCTTCTTGCTTAAGGCAAGAGGGGGGGGGGGGGGGGGGGGGGGGGGGGGGGGGTATTTATAGTGTTTAAGGCCATACCAGAGCAAACTTCCTCCTGACAACTGACCTAGTATCTGAGGTGATGAGGATACTCGAGTTGGGAAGCCGTGGTTTCACAGGGCGTGGTTGAGCTGGTGATGCCCTCTCGCCCGCCCCTTCCCCCCCCCCCCGTCACAAGATGTGACTAGAGATTTATGAAGCCATAAGGCAGAGCTCGTTAGTTAACCGAGCTGTTGGGCTTAGTTGCTTTAGGTGAGAATTAATGGGGAGATATGGGGTCATGTTCTTGAGTGAAGGTCTGGATCTTGTTTGTTCCCAGCAAGGTCGGGATGTTGCAAGCTGTGGGCCCTTCCGGGCCTACTATTAACGTAGAGTATCAAGGCCCAAGAGGTCGTGTGGATTGATGACTATATTCTACTATCAACATTTGTCCTCCCCACTCTCATTGTGGGAAAACAAAGAGAGTACGTTGTGTATAAGGTCACTGGCTTGAGATAGCTGCTACCTAAGGATGTAACTGGGTCGGGCTTTGAACGGATCATATAAACCTAAAACCCAAACTACTACCTTATAGGGTTTACTAAACCTGACTCTAAACCCTATAGGGTTTTGATACTATATCCAAACCCATCCTATAGGGTCTGATATAAAACTAGAAACCTGACCCTATAATCATATTTTTTTCAACATATTTTCAAATCTTAATAATAAATTAAGAAAATCTGATGCTTCTAACATAAGTTTCTTATACATTCAAAAATGAAAAGATGCATTTTATAATTGATAGAAAATGTTGTAGACTACATTCGTCATACAACATTTAAACACATGAATATATTACTTTTATCATCATATAATATCTTAAAAACATAGTTAAATTAAATCTCCTACTATAATTAAAATATAACAGACATCAAATAATATTAATCTCCACAAAAACATAACTCAAACAAAATTTAATAAAAAGTTCTAAAATCCATAACTAGTCTAATAAACATAAAAGAAAAAAACATCATGGGGGGTAAAAAAATGATAGCTCATTCATGTCTTTTTTTCTCTCCTTTCCCATTTAGTAATGTTTTTATTTATTTATTTATTTTTAAATTATAATACCAAGTTGTCAGTATCCATCGAGTTTATTATATAATTCAAATCTAACTCTATAACCTTATATGGTTTTTACTATATATCCAAACTCGACCTTAAAACCATGTAAGGTTCAATCCTATGCTTTTTACGGATCGGATGGGTCAGAAACCCTATAATGGCCTATCCGGTTATATCCCTATTGCTACCCATATTGGGCGAGCTGCGATTCTCTTCTAAGCTATATCCCCATGTCGTAAGTATTTTTTTGTGGGGATCACTTAACCTTCTACTAGATCTTCCTAATATATCTTGCCTAGCACGTTTTGCTATGGCAGAAATCATAGGGTTTTCCTAAGACCCGAGGGATTTAGGCCTTCATGCCTCCCCTCACTCCTCTATAAATACTTGCTCTCTATAGGAAGTTTTTCACAACACTTTATCTTTCGTTAAGAGGATTGTCATATTAGATTCGTAGCTCCTTTTCAGTATTTCTACCCACTTGAGATTTCAGCGGTGTCAAGCTTAGGTAACTTCGACGCCTAATCTTTTTCACATGATTCTGATGGCAAGGTGCAGCAACTCACGAAAGAGGTGACGAGAGATGAGAGAGAGACTACGTCAAGGTCAAGGGGCTCCAACTTGGCTGGCAAGCATAATTCGGAGAGTGGTAGTTCAGCCTCTACAAGTAGTTGTGAAGGGAAGTCCAGTGAAGTTTTGATGTTGTCGGTGAGGAAGCAGAGCGTTATGGGAGCGCATTCTTATGTGGTATTGGCTAACCAAATCTATTGATGCCCCATAAATGGATACCTTTTGATGGTTTGGAGAAAGGGGTCATCGTCCCTTTACATACAAAGGCAGTTTGAGGTAGCGGTCCCTACAAGATCCACTATAAGCTCCCCGAGGAAGCCCTCAAGGCTGTATATTAGAACACGATGTGAGGAGCTCCATAAGATTGGGAGGTTGTTATGCTACGTGGTCAAATCGAGTCTATCTCCTCAATGGTCGATAGTTTGCCTTATACAAAAAGGCTTTCGAGTTTGGCTTGAGGATGCCCTTTTCTCTTTTCTGGAAGGAGTTCTTTAAGTACCATCGACTATGTCCAACCTAGTTACTACTCAATGCTTGGCGGATATTGGTGGCTTTTGAAGCCACTACCTTAGTACGATGGTATGGCTTACCCCGATCTTGTTTCAACAGTTCTTCCTATATAAAAAGGTTGCAGGAAGGGTGGTGGTATCTTCCTAAGCAACCTAAGAGTCCTCAACTCTTCATCAGCTTTACTAACTTAAATGGATTTGACTAAAAGAGAGAGTTCTTGATAATTAGATTAGAGGAAGGTGCACAACGTGGTTTCGACTTCTACGTAGATTGGTGTAAGCCCATTCGACATAAAAAGCAAGGGAAGTTAATGCCATCTGAAGCCAAGAGACTGGGGGTTGCAAGGAGCTCTTGAGGTGTGAGGTGGAAAACCTATAATGCGGCGCTTGTAGTGAAGAATTTTTTGAATGGGAAGCCAATCACTGATGGAGGTAAGCCTTGATTCTTTGCGTAGTTATGGCCTCTTCCGTCTCTCCCTCTCTCTCTTCTCCCCCTTACCCTCCCCTCCCCCTCCCCCCCTCGGCGGTCAAGTCGAGCTTGGAAAGGGGATGTTGTGTGAAGGGTTTAAGATTTTTGAGCTATCGAGTTCGACTGAGCAGGTATTTTATTTGTTATTGCTGACTGGTTTCTCTTTTTGTTGTCTTTTTTAGAGCCTAAGATGGTTGTGGTAGATGTGGCTAGCGTTCTTGCCGATCCGTCAAAGAAGCGAAAGAGGGCTTCGACGAAAAAGAAGGCGACCAATGAGAAGCGCCTTGGTGAGGCCGAGCCATAGGCTAACGAGGTCGAAGCACCAATCATTGATTTAGGAGCAAGGCCTGGGGGAGGAGGATGTCTCTTATTGAGACAGCAGCTATTGAGTTCGAAAATAAGTGGAGGGGTATGAGGGACGAGCAAGATAAGTTATCTCATTAGCTAAGTGACACCTAACTGGGAAGTACAAGATAGAAGTAGGAGCTCAAGCTCACCACCTTGGAGATCGGTAAGCTGCAGGAGAGTGTCTAATCATTTAACTTAGATCGGGAGAATCTGAAGATGGGGTCGTTTGAATTTATGTGTGTTTATCCATTGTTACTCATATCTAGAGTTCATTGTTTCCTATTATTATTATAGCCCACATAAAGGACTTAGAGAGTGGTAGGCTCATTCCCAATGCCATCAAGAACCGAATTTTAAGGGAGCTCTTCAAAGTGAGGAGTGAAAGGGGTTCAGATGAGGTTTGTTCATGATACCACTAAGTAGATAAGGAACGAGCTACTAGAAAGTTATTCGAGCTTGGACCTCAGTTGTTGGCTGCTCGTTTAGGGAGGTTCCAGCAAAGGCTTCTAATGAGGAGGATGATGGAGAAGAAGGTGAGCAGTGTGAAGTTGAGGTTAAGGTCAGTACCGTAGGTGGGATAGACTAGACGAAGGTCACTACTACTCCTATTAACAAATTCTAATGCCCACGACTTCCGATGTCTTTATCGAGCCTCAAGCGGAAGGTAATGTGGAGAGGTAGGTTAAGGCTGTTGTCGTGGCTCCTCAGCCCGTGATGAGTGAGGAGATTTTTGGTGAGTGTGTACCTAATTAATTTTTTTTTTATACAGGCTTTGTTTCAAGTTTGTTTCATGTATCGGCCTTCTGGTGGCTTATCCTGTCTATAATTTTTCCTGAAGCGGATGTAATTTCCTTTGTTAATATATGGATGCATTTCTTCAAGTTCTTATAATTTTGTTACATCCTAGGTTGGTGCTTAGCAAGCTCGTCCTCGGTTAATTTTGTCTTTCTTAGTCTATTCTTTCCTCATTCATGTTAGACTTGTCTTTTAGCTCCTAGGTCAACAGTAGGTCTTTGGTATGGCTTTCCATAAAGCATGACGTTGCTTTGCAAGGGAAATGGTGTGCTAGAAAACTTCTGCTTTGCAAAGGAGGTGGTATGGCAGAAAACTTTCTTTTTCAATGTTTGTTGATTCCCTAGGCGTGATCAGACGGCCGGGGTGAGCTAAACTCGAGATTCTTAAGATTTGGTAGCATTGACTACTAGTTTTAGTAGAGTCTTTTGTTGCCTATAAGTAATGTCAGTAAATAGATCATTTTAACACGAACCTAGCTTACTTTTCTCAAATCTAAATACTCCCTTCTGTCATTCAGTTTTAAAGAGTTTAATAAATCATAAACCTTCTTTCCATTAACCTCCTTTGGGTTAAGAGGTCGAGCCTTTGGAGGTCGCAAGTTGTGCGGTGCCATTAAGGTTCTGTTGTTTCTGTTTAAGCAGGTTAGAAGCCTTACGATCCCTATTTATGCTGGTCCATTGTTAGGGTTGTGTAATGAGTTGGTGTGTTGTTTGAGACCTATTTCCTACTACTGTCATGGCCGTTCGACTGGGGGTCATGCCCTTCTTAAGTAGTTTCTATGTCGAGAACGCCACAATCTATTATTTGGTAGATATGTCGTGGTGACTATAGCAATGGGTTGTACGTGAGTAGGGGCTCATATTCCATCAACAATCTAAGCCTCAAAGGTACTTCTTGAGGTCAAGGTCGTCATATGGTGGCCTTCTAACCTTTTTCATTGCTACCCTACTCCCTTCTCACGGTCATTAATGACTAGTAGACATCGTGGGGTATACAAGTGCATGTTCTCCCCTTTAAGCCCAGTCTCCTGATGACTTATTGAACATGAGCTTACTGAAGGGATTGGCTTAGATCCTGGTTCTCCTTGTTGTTCTGAGCTTCTATCCAACTAAGATTCATTCTTGTTTCGAAGGTTGATGGATAAGCTCAAGTCGGTGATCGGGGAAGTGAAGTCGTGTTTGTCCAAACCCACATTTTCGAGTTATGGTCGACAAATATAGGGGACTCCTCTATTTTGAGGTTCAATTCTTTGCCAGAGTCTTCCAGCTTAAAGTTGTGTTTAGCCCGAAGAAGTTTGTACTCTTATAGATTTTTCTTCGTATTTCTTGGTCAGAATGCCAGTAAAAATGCCGAGACGCCAGTCAAAACTACTATAATGATTTTCTTGAGATTAATGAATTTTTTTGCAATTTGTTCGTGACCTCAACTTCTTGCGTAGTTACTCGTATGTTTCTCTCTCTCTCTCTCTCTTTGTTTTTTTCTTTTTTTTTTACTTAACTTGGTCATTTCGAAAAGAATTAATTCTGAGAGGCAGTAATCCACAATCACGAGGGGAGTCACCTTTAAGAGGGAGTTACCCGAGCTCTTGACTGGCTTAACCCTTGAGAGGGAGTTACCCAAGCTCACGAGGGAAGTTAACCTTAAGAGGGAATTACCCGAGCTCTTGAGGGGTGTTACCTTTGAGAGGGGATTACCCGAGCTTTTAAGGGGAGTTACTCTTGAGAGATAGTTACCCAAACTCTTGATAGGTCTTATCCTTGATAGGGAGTTACCCAAACACTGACAAGTCTTATCCTTGAGAGGGAGTTACCCAAGCTCATGATGAGAGTTACCCTTAAGGGGGAGTTATCCGAGATCTTGACGAGAGTTACCTTAGAGAGATAGTTACCTGAGCTCTTGATGAGACTTACCCTTGAGAGGGAGTTGCTGAGCTCATGAGGGGAGTTACTTGAGCTCTTGACGGGACTTACACTTGAAAGGAGTTAACCGAGCTCTTTCAGCATAAAGGGGCGAAGTTCTTTAAGCTCCCAAGGCCCCTACCAAATATATTTTCGTAATCAGAGACATAGGAGGAAGATTATCGAGACAACACATTCTTAATTGTAGAATTCTCATTTCATTCATGATTGCTTTTTTCGTATGTTTACACTTCATAAAAGTAAGCTGTAACTACTCAAAGAACTTTCTCAAATTGTTTACATTCTAAGTTCTGGGAATGAGATTGTTGTCTAACATTTGGAGCTTGTGCGCCCCATTTCCTATAACCTCTTTTACCCTAACGAGGTATTCCTAGTTTAGGGTGATTTTTCCTTAGGCTTCTTCTAACCCCATTACCTCTAACTTTCTGCAAATAAGGTCACCTGGGAGAAAGACCATATGCCTGACTTTCTTGTCATAATACCGAGCTACCTTCTGTTGATAGGTAGTAACCCTTTTACTCACGATATCACGTGCTTCCTCTATCACATCGAGCTCTGCTGGAAGCTCGACATCGTTGACTAGCTCATTGTAGCACTGATTTTGGATGTTTAGTAGTTCTAGCTCCATAAGTAGGATAGCTTCTAATCTTAAAGCCAGGCGAAAAGGGGTTTATCTAGTGGTGCAGTATTCCCATAAGATGCTGGGCAGCTCGTTAGCCCACTTGCCGCTTTGATGGTCCACCTTAGCTTTTAGACTCAGCGTAATTGTCTAGTTGACTACTTCAACCTGGTCGTTGGTTATAGTGCAAACAAGGTATAGTGCAGAGTGATATGGTACTTGGTGTAGAAATCTTGATCCTCTTAGCACTAAATTACCTCCCATGTCCATCAATATGGAGTATGGGACTTTGAATCTAACTATGATGTTTATGTAGATGAAGTGTTGGATGTTTTTATTCGTGACATTTGCTACTACTTTGGCTTATAACCATTTTGTAAAGTAATCACAACCAACTATTATGAACTTCTTTAACCTGTGGAGGGAAGGAAACGGGCTTAAGATGTCTAGGCCCTACATGGTGAATGGCTGCGAGCTAGTGAGGCAGAGCAAGTCCGTACTTAGGGTGCGGTTGATGGGGGTGATCTTTTAACAACGCTCATATCGTTGGACAAATTCCTTTGCATCGGTTTTAGTAACCAGCTCGAATGACTGAAGTGTGCAGCGATTGGGCTTTGATGTGGTTGATGCATTCCCTAGCGTGGAGGTCTTCTAAGACATGTTGTCCTTCTTTCTAGTGCAAGCATTGGAGGAGAGGGAAGCTGAAGCCCCTTTTATAGAACCCCATTGACTAGGGTATAATTGGTTGCTCTATACATCAATTTTTTTGCTTCCATTTTATCTAAAGGTAGGGTGCCATCCCTAAGCTACTATTCTATTGGGGTCATCTAGCTTGGGATGAGCTGTCTCTCACAAATCTAATACCTCGGAGGGCCCTATAATGGTAGGTTTTTCAGGCAAGAATTCGATGAAGATTTTTTCTTCGATCTTTCCTACGTCGGAAACTATCATGGAGGCAAGCTTGGAAAGCTTATCGATTTCCGAATTATCAGCTCTAGCATCTTAATGATGTCTTAAGAGGGTAGTTCCTTAGTGAGAGATCAAATCACCTCTAAATATTTGGCTATCTCTTCATTTATTGCTTCGTATATGCCTTAACCTGCTATACCACGAGTTAGGAGTCAAGAAGATCTTGAGATGACCTATTTTGCTTCGACATATGTAACGAGCTTAAGCCCTACTAATGGGGCCTTATATTTCGCTTCATTGTTGCTTGCAAAGCTAAATTTTAAGAATAACTAATCTTGACTCCATGAGTCCTTCTAAGACCAAGCCAGCCCCACTCCCCTCATGTATGGGGGATCCATCTACATGGAAGGTCTACGCAGGCCTTTGGTTATCATTGGGCTCGGGTGTGCTAGTATTAGTCTACTAGAGCTTATGCCTTTATAGCTTCCCGAGGTTAGTATTATACCCCATAGGTACTGGGTTTGATTGCATACTTCATTATTCTTCCTAAGACATCCGGCTTTTGGAGAACCATCCTTATTGGTACATCCATGAGGATAATGACCTAGTGTGCTTGAAAGTACGAATGTAGCGAACATACAGATATTACCACTACCAGGGCAAACTTTTCTAGTTTAGTATATCTTTATTCTGGCCCCTGTACGATGTGGCTGATATAATATACCAGTCAGTGGTGTTTTCCTTCAGCTTGAGTTAACACATATGAGAGAGCTCTATCGCTCACCGTAAGGTAAAGATATAAGATCTCCCTTTCAACGGGGTCGTTAACAGCGGAGGCTTTGTCAGGAATTGCTTCAGCTCGCAACAACAGGCTCTCCCTTTCGAAAGAACACCTTGCCTTTAAGATGAAAATTAAGATATTGTTAATGGAACCCTAAAAAATCTTCCCATGATGTATCCTCCACAAGCAAACCTTGCCACTAAACTAATATCTGAGATACCCATCTTTGTTGTTGCCAAACATGTCGTGTATCCAAAATAGCTAGCGGTTAGATGATTGGTGGCCAATGAAAGCTTTCGTAAGCAACTCTAGTGAAGTCATAGGTTGACTAACAACCTTTTTAAGAACTGAAATATGAAAACATTATGAATATTTGCTCCTTTCGGTAGTTCTAACTCATAAGCAGCTCCCCTAATGCATCTAATTATTCTAAATAGGCCATAAAATTTCTTTCAAAGTTTGGAAAATTTACCTCCATGTACTAAAATCTGTTTTTAAGGTTGTAATTTTACATACTAAATCGATGGGGTTAAAGTAACCATCAGTTCTATGTTGGTCAACTGCCCTCTTCATTTTTGTTCGAGCTTTCTTTAAATTAGTCCATAGTTTAGCCAATAATTCATCCTTAACTGACAAATTGAGTCCACTACCTCAATGTTACTTGTTCCTTTCGAGTATAAAGGAATAAATGGAGGAGGCCAGTCATACACTAACTCAAATGGAATTAACTGATGTATTATATGAACATTCAGCCTATGGTAACTTGAAAGCCGAGTCGTGTGATGTGTCCATCACAAAACATCTCAAATACTGTTGTATGATTCATGGTCTCAGTTTGGCTATCTATTCGTGGATGATAGGCCAAACTATAGGTCAATTTGGTTCCACTTAATTGAAATAACTCCCTCCAAAGCTTGCTAAAAAATATTGGATCACGATCTAAAACAATGGTCTTAGGAAATCCATGTAAATGAATAACCATCTAAATAAATAGATTAGCAACTTTAGATGTTTCAAAATGTGTATCTAATGCCCCTTGATGGCAGTATTTTGTCAATTATCCAATACTACCCGTATTAGTGTTTTACCTTGAGAATTAGGTAAACAAGTAATGAAGTTCATAAATAAATCCTTCGAATTTTGATTTGGGATGGGTAAAGGCTCCCAACCCTTAAAAAGGCTTTTGTATAATGTTTTATTTGCTGGAATATCAAGCAACCCAAGATATAACCAGTCACTATTTTCCTCATTCCTTCCAAGAAAAAATTGAGATGATAGATAATGCAAAGTCTTAGCAACACTAAAATGACCTTCTATAGGAGAATCACGAAACTCGAAAGCGGAATGGGAATAATCTGAGATGTAGGAACTAAAAAAATTCTATTCCTATGATATAGAGTTCCATTGTTCCACTGTAATGACCATTTCAACTGACTACCCAACTCCAGCTACTAAATGATATCTTTGAATTCTAGAATTGAATGATATTACACTTTAAGCTTTATAGTAAGATCAATATAAGAGAAAGTAATAGCCAACGTCCATCCATCAAACTGTCTTGATAAGGCATCTACTACTTTATTATCCATACCATCTTTGTACACAACATTATAATCATAACCAACAGCTTTACTAAATACTTTTGTTGGTCTAGTATCCGAATCACTTGAGTCAACAACTCGTTGAGGCTTCTTTGGTGGTATGAATAATAAAATGACCCCCCAATGAGTACTTTCTCCATTTACGTACTACTTCCACTAATGCATGAAGTTCCTGAATACATGCTAAAGCTTTCATTAAGTGTGTTGGGAACTTTTTGCTAAAGAAAGCTATTGTCTTCTCCTCTCACAATAATAATACTCTCATGCCAGTTCCAAATGCATCTGTTTCTATAACAAATTGCTTATTAAAAGTCTAGTGGTTGTAGTAATGGAGTCGAACAAAACGCCTGCTTTAAAGAAACAAAAGCATTAATACCTAAATCCGTCTAATGAAAACCATCTTGCTGAGTAAGTCAGTCAAAGGAGAAGCTACAAAAGCAAAACTTCTAATGAATCTTCTATAATAACTTGTCAATCCCAAAAATGCTCTAAGCTGTTTCAATGACATTAGTTGAGGCTAATTTTTTATTACTTCAATCTTCATTATATCAGGTCCCATAAAACCCTTAGAAACAATATGACCTAGATACTCAATGGTATCTACACTAAAAGCATATTTGAGTTTCTTCACATAAAAAGTATTTTCAACAAGAATATGAAATGCTTGGGACGAATGTGCAACATGATCGTGTAATGACGTACTATATAGTATACACTAGTATGTCATCAAAAAATACTGTGACAAATTTTCTTAAATGTGGCTTGAAATATGATTCATGATCGACAAAAAGTTGTTGGAGCATTACTAAGTCCAAAAGGCATCACTAAGAATTCACAGTAGCCTTCGCGAGTCCTAAAAGTAGTTTTGTGAACATCTTCCTCTACCATTCTCATCTGATTGTATCTCGCTCTGAGATCCACCTTAGAAAATATTGTTGCATGTCTTAATTCATTTAACAATCCATCAATTGTGAGAATGGGGAATTCATCTTTTAAAGTAACTTGATTTAATGGCTCTATAGTTTATGCAAAACCTCCATGATCCGTCTTTTTTCTTCACTAAGAGAACTGGTGAAGAAAATGGACGCTTACTATCCTGTATTATCCCCTATTCTCGACCTCTCGATTTCCCCTTTTTGAAAATGCGGGTATCTACATGGTTTAACATTAACTCATGAAAACACCAAAATTTAAATGAATATTGTGCTACAAAAACCAAGATAGTGGTAGTAATGAAGGTGTTTCAAAAAGAACAAAGAATCTACCCAATATTGAGTCAGTCTCACTATTGCCAGTGGTACCTGTTGATGCTTCTACATGCACTTGAGTCACTAAATGAAACAATGAGGCTACAACATCTACCTTAATCAATCTATGCAATTGATGATAAGTAATATGTTTCATACTATTCTGATTACCAATTAAAGTGTGCTTAATGTTCTAATGATGAAATGACATGCATAACTTAGTGTAATAAATAGTAATGGGTCTTAATTCCTTTAACCATCGTACCCCTAATACTACATCTTCTCCTTGTATCGATAGTACATAAAATATGACATGAAATTTACAATCTTGAATTGTAATAGCCATATTACTATATTGTCCCTCACATTTTAATTTCTAACCATCTCTAACCATAACATCAAATGCAATAGTCTGAGTAATGAGCAATTCAAATAATTCACAAGTCTATTTTGTATGAAATTGTGCATACTGCTTGAATCCATTAGAACATTTAAAGCAGAATTTGCTACTCTATCCAAAAATTTTAAAGTTTGAGGAACAATATCACCTAATAAAGCAAGATAACTGATTGTATAATCTTTTGTTTGTTCACGAATTTCATCCATATTTGCCACCATATCATTGCTGGCTTCAACTTCATCATCATTAATATCAATAAATAGAATCATAAATTTGGCTTTGCATTTATCATTTATGCAGAATTTTTCATCATAATTGAAACAGAGAGCCTTCTCTCTGCGTTGCTATATTTCCTCTACTAATAAACGTATAACAGGTATAATTCTCTATCTTTCTTGTACCTTTTTTGCTTGTTTAATTGAATTAACTAGTTCAACAAATGAAGTTTTTAAAAAAGACTGTTGTTTCCTATTATTACCCAAAGTATTGACCATTTTACTTGTAATTTTGATCAATATATTTAAACTCAAGTAATTTTGCTAAAGCTATTACTTGCATTAAAGAATTAGGTTTAGCTATTTGCAATTCACGTCTAATGTGTAGCTTCAATCCTGATACGAAACAACTAATCAAGAATGGTTCTAAAAGTCCCTGTACTTGATTCGATAATGATTCAAATGCAGTTTAATATTGGCTCACAGTTCTTTTTTATTTTAACTTGAACAAAACCTCATGTGAATCTTCGTATTCAGATGGTATGAAACGTGCTTCTAGTGCCTTTAAAAAGGCATTCCTAGTCTTCAAATGATTGTTGACGTGCATCCATTGAAACCATTCTGAGGTGTCATCCTCCATTACAAATGATGACATTGTGAGTTTATCTACTTTGTAAAAATTGAAGAACTACTGATTAGTGAAAATCCATTTCTTGACTGCTTCTCTAAAAAACTTGGGTAGTTTTAATTTAATGTTTCTTATCGAAGAATCATTCTTGACATGGAATGATGACTCATCTTACTCAGAATATTGCTTTTGTTGTTGATTTTGAGTCTAACAATACTGTCTCTCCAATTGATCCATTCTTGGACAAGTTTTGGAGTATAATCTAAGATTGTTTTTTAAACTATTGTTGTTGCTATTGGATTGCCAAAAACATATTTTTAATACACTCTATGTCTGATGCCATCTCTGTTGGACATGATTTGGTTGATGGTGACATCAAGAAGATAAGAGCACCAAATTGTTAAGTTTCGGCCCACTTATTTTTACTAAGCCTAGCCTTTATTTCCTCACTTAACCTTATTACTTGTTTCTATCTTTCCTGTTTCACTATTATCTTTTGTTTCAAAAGTATATGATCCTCTCAAACTTTCATGTTGCTCTCAAGAATTAGGGTTTTCTATCTAATATGTTTGTTATTTGATTACGGGTGTGCTTTAAGTGATTTCGAGCTTCTCCTACTCCTTTGACTCATGTATGAGGCATTGTATGGTAAATTGGATCATCTCTATTCCTTTCCTTTCATTTCATCTTTTATAGACAGATTTACAACTAATGTTTGCTACAAATTAGCTATCTTAGTTACAGATTTGTTAGATATATGATTGTAACTACCTATTTCTATTACAAACTATCAACTATTGTAACTAAATTTCTATTGTACAATGTAGATTGTAACTGAATTTATGCAACATAGTTTGAGAACCAATAAGGTGTGGATGGAGCGCCCTAATCTGGTTGGAGCAACGCACCATTGGCTGCTGCTATTTCTTCGTTGTGAATGGAAGCTCTTGAATGCTCTAGAAATAAGATCATGAGCACTCTTAGTATGAGCACTTTTGCAGAAGTTCGAGTTGGCATGGAGTTTTCAGCAATTAAACTTGCATACAAGGGGTTTTGTTTGAGCACTCGAGCAAGCACTCCATTAGGGTCTAGCATCAGGTGCTACTCTTGGTCAAAAGATTGTCTATTAGTTAGTAGCTTTAGGTGCTCCTTGGCTATGCATGAGTGCTCTGTTCGGTGGTTAGAGCTGGCATAGGGAATCTACTTGATCTATTTGTTGGGCACTTCTGATTAGGATAATGTGCACTCCAAAAGCTCAATACAAGGAGCTTTTTTTTTTTCGCTATGTTGAAGTAAAGCTGTAGGTACTCTCGGCTATCTCCAAGTAGGTTGCAAAATGAGCCGAGTTTTTAGAGCTTCTTGCTCGACTAGTTTAAAATTTTTTAAGCTTGAGCCAATTTTTTTATCAAGCCTAAAATTGAGATTGTAGCTTGGCTCATTTAGTTAAAGAGTTTTATTTTGAGCTCAAGCTCGACTAAAATGAGCTTGAGTCGAACCGAGCTTTTTATCGAGCTGTAATTTAAGCTTTAGTTTGACTTGTTTAGATAGCCCATTGTCTATATTTTTAAAACCTAAAATATAATATGCAAGTGTTGCTATAAATAAATATGCATAATTGTTAAATAGAAATTAGTGTTTATTGTTTTTAATTATGATCTTATATATAGTAAACCATGTATAAAAAATTCACAAATCTGCTAACAAGCTTATTAACGAGCTTAGTTGTGAGATTGTTCACGAGTTGGCTTATGAACATAAACCAATCTCGAGCTTGGCTCCTTTAGATAATCGAATTTCACTTTAAGTTCAAGTTTGGCTCATTTACAAATTAAGCTCAAGCTAAGCTAAGTCGAGCTCGAGTACTTCACGAGTAGCTCGGCTCGTTTGTAGCCTTATGTCTAAGAGGGGCTACAATTAGCTCATTTGTGAGATGCTGTTGTTAAATTATAGTAGCTGTTGTTGTGTTATGATGTGGGCGCTCAAGTGTTTGATACTAAACAGCTCCATGGTCGATGGTTGCTCAGATCTTTAACTGAAGCACTCTCATAGAGCTCCAATTTCTGTACAAGAGTTACAACATGTTACTACTATGTTCTTTTTTGCTCTGTAATGCTTGCCTATTGCTGCTAAGTACATTTCCTTGACATTTCAATTACTGCAATCCCTTGGATAAACTACAATTTTGTTGTTATGAGTAGATGTCACCACGGTCCGGTTCGGTTCTAGAATCGAATCGGACTGCTGATTCCTGGTTCTAAAAAATGAGGAATAGGAACCAAAACCATGGAAGCTGGACCAGTTCTTGGTTCATCAGAACCAGTGGTTCCATGGTTTCAATTCTAAAGAACCGGACCCATGCATTTTTTTTTAAGTTGACTAAAAAATTAAATATGGTTATTTTATATAAATACATATATATATAAATAAAAATATAAATTATTATTATAAAAAATTATATATTTATTACATATATATGTATTTTTTTTGCCATTTATTACATGTATACATAATATCTCTGTTATAAGTAGACTTGAATGCATTAATGCCATTTAATTTTCTTTTCCTCTATATTTTGCCATTTTTAATTGCAGCCTTTCCATCTTTCCTGATGAAAAAACATCTCTCTCTCTCTCTCTTTCTATGCAGACTCCTTTTCTCTCTCTATTTCTATTCTCTTTCTCTCTTCAAACTCTTGTCTCTCTCATAGACTTTTTTCTCTTTCACTCTCTCTCTCTCACAGACTCCTTCATTTTCTCTCTTTGTTTCTTCCATTAAAGTCACTTGATAGAAATTCCAAATAGGGATGATGAGCTCTCATGTTATCGCGTTTACATTTGACTCATATAGAGTCACTTCTAGATAAGGAAGATGAGCTCTCATCATCAACATATCCCTTAAAATTATAAGGTCTTTTTTTTTTTGTTTAAGAACCGATTGGACCCACTAAGTCCTCGGTTTTGGATGGCGAACCGGCTAGACCCGCTATATCCGGTGGGTCCCTCGTAGGTTTCAAATCGTCGCCACCAGTTCGATTCCCGATTTGGAAACTGCCGATGGTTGTTCGGATGAGTTCGCAGGTCGTAACCGACCTGTGCTGATGTCTAGTTATGAGTGCTTATACTAGTTGTTGGAGCTCTTAGTTCTGGTCTAGTATTTCTCAAGGCTTGATAGAGACAGCTCAGAATGGTGCACTACTCCTTTGGTTTATTGCGATGGTTCTCAAATTTGCTAAAGTTAGTAGCAATAAGAACTGCTGTGGTTTGATGATTTGATTCATTGGCCTTCATGCCACTTTTGTTATATTGATGAACTGTGACTGCTTCAATTGCTTGGCTAGAAACTTGAGCTTTAACTTGGACATGTTCTATTGTAGGCCTCATGGATAAATGCTTGGTGCTCCAAGTGTTGCTTGTTGGGCGAACTTGAATGTTTGTTACACTTCATAAACTAGAGAGCTGTTGTTCTCATTTTGTTTTAGTTCAATTCCTCACTCTTTGTTGCTATGACAAGATGAAAAGCATAAAATGAGTACTCCAATTACAAGAATTGATCTCTTTTTTCACATGCTTGTTTAAATGCAAAGGAGTAGAACCAAGAAAAATATGATCCTTCTATCACATGCTATAATCTCAAAAGCAAACATGCTTGTTCGCATGTCAATTACAAAACAAGTTCATTTTAGATCTAAATTATACTTTAACTCGATCAAATTTTAGACTCATTATGCACTTGATCCAAATACATGCAATTTATTAACCGAATACAAGATTCACCTTGAACATACCACACCCATGCATAAATATGTGTAAAAAGGTTAGATAAATGTGCAATTTTGCACCTTTATCATTTTCCTTTTCTTTTTTAAATTTAGGGTTTGACCCAGTGCAACCCAATGGGTCGACGAGTCATAGGCCTTGAACTAATCCAAACCTGCTTACCTACGAAGTTGGTATGTGGTTCATGATTCAATGGCCGAGCCAAACTAGTGGGTTGAACTCGTCGGTGCTGAGTTAGGCTAGTTTACATGTCTGACTTGGCTAAAAAAAAACCTATAAATATTTATATATAATTTTTTTATATACCATTTCCAAGGAATCGTAAGTGGATATAAAGTAAAATATAGATGCAATCTCAAAGATCTCATGATGAGTTACATGAATGTTGCATAAGCAATCATGCTAAAATTAGAAGATCAATTCTATCTCAAAGTTTTAAAAATCTTACTAGTACACATTTACACTACTAACAAATAAAACACAAATGAAAAAAAAAACATTTTAATCTTAAAAACATAACAGTTTCTAATTAAACTTTATATTATTGATATATGGGTAAATATAACAAAAAATTAGTAATTGTCTAATAATTTTGTACATTGGGAATGTAACATATATGTATAGTTGTCTATTTCCAACAACACAGGGTGTTACTAAAAATGGATAAATGTTGTATTTGGTTTTAAACTTTAGTTATATATACAATTAAAGTTTAAAAGTATGAATAACTACTTACAAGCTTGTTGAATTCATTTATGGTATTGAAATAAGATATTTAATTGTAAAGTAAATAAATTTTATACATAGTTAAATGTAAAATTTGACAAAATCTGCATTGTTAATTACAAAAGTTGATAAAGTTTAGATAATAAATTAACTTTTTTAAATTTCATACATCCATTACAAAAATAGGTAAAATTTGGATATGAAATGTGATAATTACACGATGACTTCTAATTTTAATAATAAGTGAAGAGTTGAACTTCAACTAGATGTCATACCATATCTAGTGTTTACATTGTAGGAAATTCTATTGCTTCTCATGTTTTATAAAACACTATCCATACATCTAGACATATCATTATAGTAGATATCTAGTTAGCATGTTTAGATTGTTTGATTATTATCTATATCGGATCTGCATTTGTAATTTATCTATATCATATTTGTATCGTATGCTCTGTTTATGAGTAAAATTGTAAGTTTTTCATCAGTATCTATTTCTTAATAAATTTTTATTTAAAAATGAAAAAAATATTATGCAACAAATGGACTCTGCAATGTTAAATTGAACATTAAAATAAATACCCATACAGAATTAAAATATTTAGTTATTTTATTATTTATACTCCATCCATGATGTCAATTGAATACATACGGAGGAAGAAGGCCCATTCCCTCGAAGGAGAAATATGTGTATTTTCCTTATATAGAGGTTCCCCTGCATCTGAAACTAGATAAAAACATCCAAAAATGCAATTACCCATTTCTCCAAGAACCTAAAAATTATGCTCTTATCTTAACTTGTGTGGGCAAAAAGTAACCACATAATCCGATCCGGAACATGTGAAAGTACTTGAAGGGTCATCATAGGCATAACTATAGGCAGTTGGGCAGGCTTTCTTAAACATCTGAGAGTAAACTGTCGGCTTGCATGTCTGAGGAGACCCAAACTTTCCGGTGCAACAATACTCGGGAGTGTTAAACGCTAGGCAAGCACTCTTGCAGGCCGCCACCGAATGCGTAGCCGGATCCGTCACTTGAAGCCCATTAGGACAACTCAAATTTAGATCCGATACACAACCCGCATGTTGACAACCTCCAGTCCCACCGATTGGTTTGATTGACATTTTCAAGTTGTAGCCATCCACCAAGCTAACGTCGTAGAAATCCATCTGGGTATTTGTTTTGGCAAGTGTAAACTCCGCCAGAGTAACCGGCGGAGCGCCACCGGTGGTGCACTTAAGTGCACCACAATCCCCCGTGAGGCATTTACCTTGTCCTGAAGCATCAAATTGGCAACCAGTTCGGCCCCAGAAGCGGCCAGACCAACCTGGTGGTGCAATGAATTTGGCAAATGCACGGGCTGCCAGTACAAAGCCGCCTTCACCAAGGACGGGGCTGCCGGCTCCAGACAAGGTCCCAGGCCATACCATGAAGTTGCACTGGTTAATGAAGGTGAACACTGTGGCTGACGCAACATGCTCTACATATCAAAGCTGAGATTATTAATTTACATATGGATAAATGATTCATAAATCATGATTTGTACATCAAAGCAAGACGATGTGTATTACCTGATGCCAAGCCAAATAAAAGGATGAGAGAAAATGATGTAAAAACCGACATTGTGGTCTCCAATGATGTTATTGAGAAAGAGAGAAAAGAAGAAGGAGAAGTGTAAAATAATAGAATTTAGGAGGAAAAACATAAAAGAATGCTTGTTTTTCTGTTATTTTTCACCATTCATTCAATAGCTTTGCATATAAGTAAGGATTTGTTTTAATTTTCACCATTCATTCAATAACGTTATGTATAAGGAAGGATGATATCCAGAATTGAAACGACATAAAAATAGGAATCACTAAATGCCAATATAAAGAAACTACTCCTAAAAATGGGAGCACATTTGTTATCCTCGTGCTATTGTCTCATCTCTATCCCAACGAATAAGTATTTGATACATATCTTAAAGTGATAATTATTATTTGTATTATTTTAATTTTTATTTTTTTTACTTTTACACTTATCAAATTATCATTTGCTGCGAAATAGATAAGACAACATCATAAAAACAGCAAATTTTCATCCCTCAAAACTATTACCATAACTTATTAGTTAAAATAATCTGCTCATAAAACAAGTATATTAAGACCGGGTCAACTTCTAAAAAAACAACACTAAACAAAAAATTATTTCTATTTAACAGCCCATCCTTCAATCTACAAGCTTTAAGCTTCAATTTATTCTGCGACATCTCTAAACGGATACTCCAAAGGGCCAACTCCTTTTAAATTTCTCAAATTCTACAAGGTTAGTAACTTTGAGAGGTTTAGTTAATAATTCCTCTTGACTTCTACGATATTTTAGATCAATAATTTCATGTTTTCTAATTTCTTAGAAAAAAAAAAAAATTGCTTCGTCGCGTCAATGAGCTTGATGCTTCCATGTAGTATATAATTTTTTGAGAGCTTCATGGTTGAGATGCAATCACAAAAAATTGTAGTAACTCCAACTTATTTGAGATGTAGTGCTTGAAAATTCTTCCTTGACCATATAGCTTGGCAACCAAAAGTTATAATACAAACAAATTAAGCTCCAATGCTTGGCAAGGTGACAATTAATTGGTTCTTGGATCATCATGAAAATAGGCCGCGAGCCCATCACAGAAACTTGTTTAGAAGTGCTCTTGCTATTATCTCATAGAACAACCCATAATTGTTAGTTCCTTGAAGTGACGAAAGATTTTTTGGTAGCTAACATATGCAAATTTGATGGACTCTCGATATGTCAATTGACTAGACTTACAGAAAGCATCATGTCTGAATTTCTTGTAGTTAAATACATCAAATTGGTTGACCAAAAAAAAAAAAAAAT
The DNA here is from genome assembly GCA_024138025.1 of Combretum micranthum. Taxonomy (NCBI): domain Eukaryota; kingdom Viridiplantae; phylum Streptophyta; class Magnoliopsida; order Myrtales; family Combretaceae; genus Combretum; species Combretum micranthum. Next base: position 206,478 of record JAMXBD010002003.1, on the reverse strand, counting down.
AACATCAAATTGCTGCCATTTGATTTTATAGCCTAGCGGTATTATTCCTACACTCTAAAGTGAGAACTTTTAGGTTAGAATTTTCCTCTACTTATAATACTGAAAGAAAAAAAAAAAAAAAACAACGTCAAATTGCCGACAATTTACTTGTAAAGCATGCTATACACCTTTCTTCCTTCATGGTCTTTGTTAATTTTAATCCAAACTCACTTAGGGTACTTACTAAAACTTATTTAACATTTCCATAACAATATTTTTCTCTCTTGTCTCAAACTCAAAGGATGCTTTACTCTGTATTTGTACCTTTACATTTATTATTACTCTATCCTTCTTTACATATATACATACATAAATATATAATATCTAATAATATTTCTAATAAATCACCACTAAACTACAATTATATTTTATTTTGTTTAATGACCTCTCTTTCAGCAATGAATCTCTTTATATGTATTTCCTTTACTTAGAGGTTTCATATATTTTTCATAATAATTCAATATTTAATGATAACTATATTTTATACGATTACACGTTTGTTGTATTATTTTTTGCCATCTCATTTATTAGCCAACTAATGTATATATTTTTTATTGAATGCTGTCTATCCTGCTTAATAAATCCTGACTGAAAGGCTATTGTATGTTTATTTTACTTTTATCTTGTGCTATTCATTATTAATTATTGAGTAGAACTTAAAGTATTTCATCATTCTCCCCTTTATATATATATATATTGTCCTCGAAATTTCCTTATTGATGTGATCCTAATACCACTTGTCCTGTAACCCTAAGTTCCTCATCCACACTCCTTTCAGGCAATTAGTCGACCAAACCCACTTCACTTCTTTGCTACTTTAATAGAAATTACATTACTTGCTAAGGGTTTAGAGTATATTCCTTTCAACTGTGCCATGCATTTGTTTGTACATTTCAGTCTTCTATTAGTTTGCCTAAGTTTGCTTGTATTCTCACTGAAGAATGATTTATTAATATGAGACTCCAACTGCCCATCAACAGCTACAAATTATAGCTTTTCTTTTTATATAAGCCTCGCATAAGTATCCTACTCAGTGTCTCAAATCTATTATTTTGGGATCATCTTAAAAATTAGCCTTCACTTTATGGCTTTATTAACTACCACTCTTAATATGAAGACTAATTATTGCTAATTTTTTTATCATCATTTGTATGTCTGTCCATAATTTATCTTTCATCATTTATGCATATTTTATGACAAAAAGTTCTAGCACTTTCATTATATTCTTTTCAAGTTGTTATTTTCTTAAGATTTATTCTTACTATATCACATTTATATCAATTACATATGTATGTATATTCATTAATAATGACCATTACCCATATTATTTTTTATTTATTGCAACGCATACATTATTGAAATATCGCTCCAAGTTATTCACTAGTGTTGTAGATATAGGTTTGATCCCACTATATTGTTATGTGTAACCCTTTATAATCCATCTATTCTATAAAGGTTAAATTACAAACACACACCCCTTATAGTTGCTTTATGTGAACTTTGCTCCTTTATCTTTAAAATTATATCCTTAAGTTCTTCAATCTTTCAAAAATATACATTTAGATCCCAAAAATAGTCAAAATACACTGAAAGATTAGAGGATATAGGTACATTGTTTTAAAGATATGCTCATGAAGTAACATAAGTGAGTGTATTCATAAATTATCCATAATTAATCAAACGTTCTTCTTCATATTTAATTTTTATATTTATTTATTTTGGCCAATAATTATTGGTTTTATCAATCTTCTTTTCTTTCAAGTTTTTATAATGATGTGGGTTATATTGATAGTCGAACTTACACAGGGATGAAAAAATATTCAAGCCCAATTTTGACTTATAAAAATCTTATAATATTGGTAATTTTTGTTTGACATATGTCTCACTTTACATGGAAATAATAATCTTATAATATCGGTACCCTTGACCGGGTCTAATTTCGTAGGCCTTTATCTAGCATAATATTCTAGTCCGTAGCATATGTTATTAATAGCCCAAATATCAAAATGGCCTCTATAATGATCATTCCCAATCATTATTTACCTCACAGAGTTGAAGCAACTTGATGGATCAATTTTATTTATATTTTAATTGGTAAATTATATTACTTTATAAAAATTAAGGGTGTTTTAAGTGATTTTATTGAATAATTTATTTTTTTTTATTTTAAGGGATGAATAAAATAGTTTGAAAATATTAAAAGATATTTGATCAAGCATTAGAATTATTTGTAGTTGAATGAAGACATTTAAAAACTTGATCAAATTTACACCATCAAATTACACACACAAGAAAGAATTTTACATAGGTTATCAAATGTCAAGGCAAGAAATACAATTTGATATGGATTAATCAGAAGCCGTGCATAATTATTTGACATTAAAAGACTTGCATGGTTTCTAATATGCCTGTGCTTCATGTTGTGCAACTTTCTATAGTCATTAGTGAATTCTTATGTAAACTTTAGAGGTAAATTATACTAGAAGGTCACAACATTTTAAGGCAAGTTCATTTGAGATCACAAGTAGGTCAATTAAGGTTACTATTAATACGTGTCAATAGGAGAATAATTTAATTAGAAATCAAAAGATCCACTATGTTGTGATAAATGTCAATGATGACCTTATCAACCCACTTTTCTAAATATTATGACCTCAAATGTCTTTATCTTCAAATATTATGATCTTTCAATGTAATTTACCCTAAACTTTAGTGATGCCTTAACCTATAAATAATTGTATATTTCTCTTGAGAAAAAAACCTTTATCTTCTTTCATTACCTTTTGACACTTTTGCTTCAATACTTTTTAAATCTATTACCATATTTCAAAGTATTCTTCTAGACTAAGGAATAGTATTTGTCAATGATTATTTAGTTTAAGCTACTACTTGTTATTATGTTTTCCTCCATGATATTATTCTTGTATGCTTTAGTACTTGAATCTATATGGGAAAATTTTTATATTACCTAGGTGTGATAAACCCATGAAACTATGTGACCAATTATTGTTTTTATTTTGATAATTTTCTATTCTTCAATATCAAACCATGTTATTTATAATGATTTACTTTTTCTATTTGTGCTTGTAGAAAGTCAATCTTAGATCATAAATATATAAACAAATAGAAAAGTTCCATGTACATGGGCAAATCCCCGTGATTAGACAGAGTTGCAGGTAATCCTGAGTATAGAACGGCATAGATTTTTCATAATATGATCAAAACTAAAAAAGGAGGTCACAAAGTTCAGTAATTAATTAGTAATGCATTATCAAGTAATTAATATGAAAGTTTTAATTAATTGATAAATGATTAGATGTTGTTAGATCTAAACAATTTCTACTACAATGAGAATTTCTATGATTTAGGAGAATGGAATAGCATATTGATATTGTCATTGATGACAAAGGTAAATTTAATGGTGATTCACATTTTCCTAAGTATAATTTTACGATTTTTGGTGAATCTTGACATTGATTTCTTATGTTTTTGTTTAAGCTAATTACTACTCATATTCTTAATTAATATTCTAGGATAGATAATAAAGTAGAGACACAATATTGGTATTCATTGCATTGTTTCTTTAAGGATTTGACCAACACTCATCTGATTGCTATAGATTGGTAGGTAACCTTTTCTAATTTGAAATTGTAACTTTAATTGATGCATATGATGAACATATTTGTTAAACTTGAGATAATTTATAATATTTGCACAAATTCTAAATCACAACTCTGGAGAATCCATCATAAGATACTTCGTTGTGATCCTTCTAATAATAAGCATTCTCCTCCATGATGGGTTTTACTTGACGCTCAATCAAATGCACAAGAAAATAGAATTATACTCTAAGTCATTACATAAAGTAGCTACCTCTTGATGTATAGTCATGCCTTCAACAATGGGAGAAAACATTAATACATGTTTAGAGGTATCTCTAAACTCGACAACTACAAAAGGCATGTCTCTACTCCTAAGATAGTTGCATTGTATAAGCACTTAGGTGTGGAACATGCTCTTAAACTTCCAAAACTTGATGTAAAGCTATGTGAAGTGAAAGTACACTTTTGTACTTCTAAAGCTTTACGTAAAGCTAGTATAAAGTTAACCCTTGAGCTTGATTGATAAGAGTTAACTCCTCCTTAGTTTACGTATGTTGATTCCACTAATACTGGCACTTGTTGATGGAGTGATGGTGGAATGCTACCACCAAGCCGGTAGAGTATATCCTTGTTGGCAGGGTGGTGCATCTTGCTAGTGGAGTTAATCTTTGATGGCAGTTACGTTGTTTAACTATTCAAGGGAGTACTTCCTAGTAGCGTGTTAATTGCTTGCTTTAGAGTAACACTCATTGGTAGAGTAAAATCCAACTGGTAGGTGATAATACTTTGTTGATGGAGCAGACTCTAGATTTTTAGGAGCATTAACTCGTGATTCAATCCTTATTGTTGTTAGAATTGGAGTTAAATATTCAAAGTAATGCTTAAGATCACCTCCATACCCTCATAGTCTAGAAGATCACGAAGCCGCGATAATGTTTGTCGAGCCTAGATTTTTTGTTTTTGGTTTCATTTCTTTTAATCCGATCCATATCAAACCCGGACCCATTTGATACAAACCTTCGACTAGGAATTAAAAGAAATTTAATTTTTGAAAACATTTTGGAGTCGCCACCCGATTGGGATCGGGAAAAATTATAAGTTACGATTAATGGGTTAGTTAATCCTAACTTAGTTACTAGTCTGCGAAAAAAAAATTGATTTAAAACCGAACTTTATAAATAAAAAATTCTTGATTCGGGAGCTATCCTATTAAAACCATACGGTTACCACTTAAAACTCATAATTAAAAATTTATCCTTTTAATACTCAAAAAATAAATCAAATTCCATGAATTCCTAAATTTACAACTTTACATACAAATTGATGGCAAGACCATTTAATATTTGCAATAAATTAATTAACTCAAAATTTACAAGATAATATGATGGAATAAAAAAACATTTTTTTAGATTTTATGTCGCCCCGGAGGTGTCTACGTACCCACTAATCAGTTCAAGCAAACGTAGTTCTTTTAAAGAAAACCTTAATTTGTTGATTATTTTTAATTTCAAACTCTTTCTTTTTAAGTTCATGAAGTTTTAGCATCTTTAATGAAAAGACAGATTTTAAGTGATATTGATCTTAAAGACTACCAAGTTATCTTTTATTTCAACAAAAATGAATTTTTCTACGTGACTAAATTTCATTTTCTTTTTGTTTATATATCATTTTTTATTATTATTAAAAAAAAAGGCACTACAAGTCACATTTCATCATTACGTATGTATTTATTATTATTAATTTATCAACAACGCTTATTATCATTATATTATAAAGGACTAATTGAAACATTTTATACATACAAATTATTTTATCATTTCATTGTTATTTATTATCTTTGCACCACATGTTTACATTAAATAAAATAAAATAAAGAAATCAAACCAACTTACCGTACAGGGGTGGATTGGAATTCTGAAAGGAAATGTGGGTCAGGGACTTACTTGGATGCCAGGTTGATTTGGATTCAATCCAAGATTGTGGAAGCAGCCGATCATGACACAATGAAATGTTCCCATATTGATTCGAGTGGGTGAAAGCATTGGACTGGCCAAGTGGACAATGCCGAACGATCCGAGAGTGTTGATTTCGATCAAAGGAGAATTGGGAAACGGCAACTCAAACTTTGGTACCGGCGATCAGCAAGCGGTGGTCGAGGATGGTGATAATTGATGGAGATCCAAATCATGATTCCGTTGATGGTTGGTGGTTCAGCTGGATCAATCAAACCCAGCAGTAGTGCTCCTCCGACAAGGTGGGTCAGATGATTTTGAGTAAATTGAAGCTTCAAGATTTGAGCTTTTTGGATGATTTCTGTGTTTTTTTATTTTTTTTTTATTTCTACTATCTTCTTCTCCTATGGATTTTCTATCTTCTGTTCTTTTTCCTTTTGGCTTTTTTTTTTTTGCTTTTTCTCTTTTTTTTTCTTTGTTTTTGTGCTTTTCTTCTGTTTTTCCTCTTTTTGGCTTTTTCTCTTTTTTTTTTTGTCTTTTTGTCTGTTCTTTCTCTCTCTGTTTTTGTGTTTTTCTTCTGTTTTTCCTCTTTTCGGCTTTTTCTCTTATTTTTTTGTCTTTTTCTCTTTTTCTTTCTCTCTCTTTTTTTGTGTTTTTCTTCTGTATCCTTATTCTTGTTACATGCCGGGTATTTATAGATGCTCAACCCGTTCACCTACCGTTCATATAGCACTCACTTACCCACTCACTGACATGTGCGCTTACCTCAACTGGCAGCTTGCTAACACGTGCGCTTACCTCATCCAGCCAATGAGAGCATGTGGGAAAAAAAAAGGACAATTTGCCTCCTCATGGAATCAAACCCAAGTCTCATTTATACATGCCAATAACTTATCCATATAGGCTGTTGGCCTATGTCTTGTTCTGGTTTGCACATAAATTATATTTAAAGCTTCAAAAGTGGGCTCGACTAAATAAGCTCATTTACATAAACTATTTAATTCGGTCCCAAAACAATTATAATAAAAATTAGTATTTTATCAAGCCCAAAAATATTTTTTAAAAAATATTTTATTTCTTTTTTTTATTCATTTGTAATGATTTCTTTTTTCTTTTTTTTGTTTTCTTTCTTTTTTTTGTAATTTGCGGGCTTAATATGATATTAATTTTTACTATAAATTGAAGCCTTAATTGGGCAAAAATGAGGTGTCTACAACTGCCCCTCTTTGTGGAAAAGTTTGGATAAAACTTTGTCACAAAGACAAGACAACAAGATGCCCAATTTTTACCTTTAATCACTTACCTGACATTCGGGATTTTCCGGCACACCAGGGAAGGCTTGACTGTGAAAGTGATAACCTTGCAAACTCAACTTTCAGTGAAGTTACTGTGTCTGTTGACCATAATGAGATTATCCTCTTCAGTGTTTGCATGATCGGCTCGGTTTAAGAGAAGGTGACCTATTTCCTTGCCTAGAGTTTTCCTGAGACATGTCAGATGACATGGTTTCTGGGGGATTTCTTTTTTTTTTTTTTTTGGTGACTCGGATGGGCTTCGGGTCTTTCCTTTTATTAACAAGACTAGGATGGGCTTCGAGTCTCTTTTTTTTTTAACAAGACTCGGATGGACTTTGGGTCTTTTATCTTTTAACTAGACTCGGATGGGCTTCAGGTCTTTTCTTTTTTGACAAGACTCGGATAGGCTTTGGGTCTTTTATTTATCTATTTAAAAAAAAGACTCGAATGGGCTTCGGGTCTCTTCTTTTTTACAAGACTTGGATGGGCTTCGAGTCTTTTTTTTTCACAAGACTCGGATGGGCTATGGGTCTTTTCTTTTTTACAAGACCCGGATGGGCTTCAGGTCCTTTTTTTTAATAAGACTCGGATGGGCTTCGAGTCTCTTTTTTTAACAAGACTCGGATGAGCTCCGGGTCTTTTTTTTTTTTAAACAAGACTCGGATGGGCTTTGGGTCTTTTATTTTTAACAAGACTCGGATGGGCTTTGGGTCTCTTCTTTTTGACAAGACTCGGATGGGCTTCGGGTCTTTTCTTTTTAACAAAACTCGGATGGGCTTCTGGTCTTTCCTTTTTAATGAGACTCGGATGGGCTTCGAGTCCTTTTTTTTTTTTAATGAGACTCGGAAGGCCTTCGGGTCTCTTCTTTTTGACAAGACTCGGATGGGCTTCGGGTCTTTTTTTAACAAGACTTGGATGGGCTTCGGATCTCTTTTTTTAACAAGACTCAGATGGGCTTCAGATCTCTTTTTTTAACAAGACTCGAATGGGCTTTGGGTCTCTTCTTTTTGACAAGATTCGGATGGGTTTCAGGTTTTTTTTTTTACAAGACTCGGATGGGCTTCGGGTCTTTTCTTTTTAATGAGACTCGGATGGGCTTTGGGTCTTTTCTTTTTAAACAAGACTCATATGAGCTTCGGGTCTTTTCTTTTTAATGAGACTTGAATGGGCTTCGGGTCTTTTCTTTTTAAGCAAGACTCAAATGGGCTTCAGGTCTTTTCTTTTAACAAGACTTGGATGAAATCTTCCAAAAAAAATTTTTCAAATATTTGGGCTAATGTCTTCATTTCAAACACTTTTTTTTTTCTTCTCTTAATTTTCTTTTCTTTTCTTTTCTTTTTGAAAAGAAAAATTTATGGAAAAGTTTGATGGAAATTTTTTTGAAAAAATTCTTTATACTTTATTTTTTCTTAAAATTCCCTTTTTAAAAACCTTTGAAAAGTTTCTTTTTCTTTTTTTTTTTTTGGTATTTGGAAAAATTGCCAACAAGTGAGAATCCTTTGCGATTAATCACATATCGAGTTTACCCACCCCACCCCCCCACCCCCCCTTCTCTCTCCCCTGACCACTCACTTTAGTTCAGCCTTAGGCTTGACTATTAAACCACTTAAGGTTTCTCATTGAAAAACTTTAAACACTAGGCTTTTTAGGACTTTGATTTAATATTGGGGCTTTGTTTTTCAACTTTGGGGCAAATAATTCTTAAACTTGAAGCATATACCTTTCAAATTGGGGTAAATGATTTTCATGCCCTTATAGATGATTTTCATACCAAGGTTAGTTATCTCATTTTGAATTGTTTAGTCAAAGAGGACTTCTTTACACTCTCTTAGGCTTATTTTCACACATTTGACTTGGATTCCAAAAATTATGGTCCGGCTTGTAAGTGATACATATTGATCAATCTATTAGGTCTTTTTCAGATCATAATATAGGCTTTTGGTTTTTAGCTTTAATCAAAAGGGATACCATATGTAGGTGATTTTGAAACTTATTTTCAACACCTCCCAGGTTTACAAGACAAAAACCCTTAAGGAAAACTAATAATGCGCTTGTCCTTAGTTTCAAGAGCATTAATAAATCAACTCCTATGATCTAAAGAGTCTCTAAAAGGGGTGGCGATGATGGTGGACCTATTAATGTAGATTTTAGATTTTGTGTTTTGATGGGTTTTGGTGGTTTTGAGCTTTGAGCATATGCTTGCAGTTTTTAGGCATAATCACCTTGCTTGATTATTCTTCATTTTTTTTTTACTTTATTCTTGTACCTTTTCCTTCTTTCTTCTTTTTTTTTCTTCTTTAATCCCTTTTTTCTTTTTTTTTTATATGAATCCAAGGCGATTTATGCTTCTTCATCTTTCATTGAATGGCTTATAGCTCAAAGTATATGAGTTGTGTATGGTATTGAAGTAGAGACTCTTCTTCCTTTCAAAGGAGATGAATTATTTATATCAATTGATACGACTAAGGAAAACACATATAAGTTAATCCTTTTTTTTCTCCTTTTTAATGACCCTAACCTCCAAATTGCCCATTTGCGGGGTGGTTTTTGACAGGGTTTACCTTTTAAAATACTTCCTTAATAGCTCAACTGGGTTAGCAAGGGATAAGTGTATTTAGGATATTAAAATGAATACCTAATGTCATTTTGACCCAAGTATCAAATTCAAAACAGATCTCCTTTTAAGAAATGAGTCTATTTCCTCTCTTAAATGTCACTTCTCTCTCGAGTGTGTAGGATTGGTGTTTAAGACTTATTTTGCCTCTTATCATTCTAGACATTTTTTCTAGTGAGATATATATATATATTTTTTTTTGTTATCAATCATCCATTCTTTCAGTTTGCCTCAAGATAATTCACTAAATGCCCCTTTTATATTGAGTTTATATTAGTAACTCATCAAGTCCTTTTGGTTGCCCTTTATTTTTCATTTGTAGTTCTCTTTTACCCTAAAATGAGTGATCATTGGGCTTAAAAATTTAAAGGATCCTTAATTGTTAGCAAATCTTTCTTTTTTTCTCTTTTTTTTAAACAAATTCATTTTTTTTTAAATTGTTTTCTAAATTTATTGTAAAATTGTATTTAAGAAATAACTAAACATTAGTTACTGAAAGGATAATGGATATTTACAAATAAGTATTTGGAAACCACATTTTACAATTACGGTTTACAACCTAAAGTGGAAACTTATTTACAGAGATGATTCTTATTTTTTGAAAATTTCAAACCAAAACCTATTTTATAAATTAGCATTTTTGTCTTTTTTTTTCAAAATAATTTGTAAAGAGTAATGATGATTTTGTTTTCTTTATTAAATAATCACAAATGGAGAGTGGCATTTTCAGAATAAGAGACTAGAGTTTAAAGGAGTAGAACACCTATGACAAAGAAAAAATAAGCGTCCCTAGTGGAGTCGCCAAGCTGTCGAGCCTGGATTTTTCATTTATGATTTCATTTCTTTTAATCCGATCCATATCAAACCGGACCCATTTGATACAATCCTCGACTAGGAATTAAAAGAAATTTATTTTTTGAAAACATTTTGGAGTCGCCATCCGATTGGGATCGGGAAAAATTATAAGTTAAGATTAATGGGTTGGTCAATCCTAACTTAGTTACTAGTCTGCGAAAAAAATTTGATTTAAAACCAAACTTTATAGATAAGAAATTCTTGATTTGCGGGCTACCCTATTAAAACCATACGGTTACCACTTAAAACTCATAATTAAAAATTTATCCTTTTAATACTCAAAAAATAAATCAAATTCCATGAATTCCTAAATTTACAACTTTACATACAAATTGATGGCAAGACCATTTAATATTTGCAATAAATTAATTAACTTAAAATTTACAAGATAATATGATGGAACAAAAAAATATTTTTTTAGATTTTATGTTGCCTCGAAGGTGCCTATGTACCCGCTAATCGGGATCAAGCAAACGTAGTTCTTTTAAAGAAAACCTTAATTTGTTGATTATTTTTAATTTCAAACTCTTTCTTTTTTAAGTTTATGAAGTTTTAGCATCTTTAATGAAAAGCCATATTTTAAGTGATATTGATCTTAAAGACTACCAAGTTATCTTTTATTTAAATAAAAATGAATTTTTCTATGTGACTAAATTTCATTTTCTTTTTGTTTATATATCGTCTTTTATTATTATTAAAAAAAAGACACTACAAGTGACATTTCATCATTACGTACGTATTTATTATTATTAGTTTATCAACAACGCTTATTATCATTATATTATAAAGGACTAATTGAAACATTTTATACATACAAATTATTTTGTCATTTCATTGTTATTTATTATCTTTGCACCACATGTTTACATAAAATAAAATAAAATAAAGAAATCAAACCAACTTACCGTACAAGGGCGGATTGGAATTCTGAAAGGAAATGTAGGTCAAGGACTTACTTGGATGCCAGGTTGATTTGGATTCAATCCGAGATTGTGGAAGCAGCCAATCATGACGCCATGAAATGTTCCCATATTGATTCGAGTGGGTGAAAGCATTGGACTGGCCAAGTGGACGATGCCGAACGATCTGAGAGTGTTGATTTCGATCAAAGGAGAACTGGGAAACAACAATTCAAACTTTGGTACCGGCAATCAGCAAGCGGTGGTTGAGGATAGTGATAATTGATGGAGATCCAAATCGTGATTCCGTTGATGGTTGGTGGTTCAGCTGGATCAATCAAATCCAACAGTAGTGCTCCTCTGGCAAGGTGGCTCTGATGATTTTGAGTAAATTAAAGCTTCAAGATTTGAGCTTTTTGGATGATTTCTGTGTTTTTTATTTTTTTTTTTGGACTTCTGCTATCTTCTTCTCCTATGGATTTTCTATCTTCTGTTCTTTTTCCTTTTGGCTTTTTTTTTTTGCTTTTTCTCTTTTTTTTTTCCTCTTTGTTTTTGTGTTTTTCTTCTGTTTTTCCTCTTTTTGGCTTTTTCTCTTTTTTTTTTATCTTTTTGTCTTTTTCTTCCTCTCTCTGTTCTTGTGTTTTTCTTCTGTTTTTCCTCTTTTTGGCTTTTTCTCTTTTTTTTTTTGTCTTTTTCTCTTTTTCTTTCTCTCTCTGTTTTTGTGTTTTTCTTTTGTATCCTTATTCTTGTTACATACCGGGTATTTATAGATGCTCAACCCGTTCACCTACCGTTCATCTAGCACTCACTTACCCACTCACTGACATGTGCGCTTACCTCAACTGGCAGCTTGCTAATATATGTGCTTACCTAATCCAGCCAATGAGAGCATGTGGAAAAAAAAAAAAAGGAGAAAAAAAGGACAATTTGCCTCCTCATGGAATCAAACCCAAGTCTCATTTATACATGCCAATAACTTATCTATATAGGCTGTTGGCCTGTATCTTGTTCAGTTGTTGGAATTTATTTACGATCCAAATCTGAATCGTGCAGCGGAAAATCGTTTTTTTTTTTTTTTAAATTCCCAATCGGATCCAAGCATTTCAATTAAATCAGAAATAAAAGGGAATCGTGTACCTTTTTATTTTGATGATGGGATCAAGGAGATGCAGATTATACCAACTCCCTCTACCGGTATCCACGCGAATGAATTGGATCTTCGTGTGTGCTAGCACGTCGAAAAATTTCGACCTTTGGGAATCCCTCTCTCTTTCTTTCTAGGTTACGAATTTTCTTTCTAAAATGACGGCCAGCGTCAGATGATCAAAAATTAACCTAGAAAGAGAATATATATAGAAGGGTTATGTCCCTTCATATTACCCTGATATATATAAGGTTATGTCTTTTCAAATTACCCTGAACAAATTAGGGTTTATGTAGAAAGACATATATATCCTTATTATCTTAATTTATTTATTTGTTAATTTTAATCTAATTAAAATCGACAAATAAATAATTAATCAATTCCCAATACGATTATCGAAGATCCATCTTATTCATTCTTTATGTGTGACCCTGTAGGTTCACATAAAATTGGTAGTAGCTCTTAAACATTTTTAGGACTACAAGACATAATTGGTCTCTAGCAAGACATTATGTCTACCCAATTTTAGTGAAGATCGATGATCCGACTTTACCTACTAACAGTTAGTCATTCAGTCCTTTTGTTACACGATATCTTATAATCAAACATAAGGTGTGGATCAAAACACTCTTATATTGTCTAATTACTTATTTCTTGAATCTAGAGTTTGACTGACTTAAACAAATGATATTGATAACTCTTTATCAATTCATTCGAGCATGGCCATGCATTTCTCAGTCTTACTCATCAAGAGGCCTGATAGATATCTCTCTCAAATTAATGAGATGAACAAATCCCTTCACTAACACTCACATTCCTCTATATAACATATTGCATGCCCAAGTTTATTCTTGCAATCATCCGATTAAAGATGATGAAGAGATGAATCAAAACATGAAAACTGTTATAGGAATCCATGGTGCCATTAGGTCAAAGGACTAAACAACATTGTAAAAAAGAATACTTATTGCATTGATCCATACAGTATTCTTATAGTTGGTCAATCCAATACAATACACTCCTGTTTGTATCTATGTGCTGAATTATATCCCATATCCATGATCAGTAAAACTTGATCATCATACAGCAATCATACTAGTCTTAATTCATTATCATTCCACATAATGAGTGACTAGGGATAATTTAGAATAAAGTTATAATTCAGCTTATGGTTCTACTATTAAAGTCACATACTTTAATGACATAAGGTATAACTAAATATTCAAGGAATAACATTACCAAAGTAAATAGGCCAAAAATAACTTTGATAATTAAAATGACTTGATAACAAACATACAAATGATAAAGAATCCATATGGCCTAGGGCACATACTAGCAATCTCCCACTTGCACTAGGCCTGGCTAACAACAGATTTGATGCCTAACGCACAAGTATGACCATCATGCTTAGACTGGGAAAGAGGCTTAGTCAATGGATCAGCAACATTGTCATCTGTGTGTACTCTGCATATCTTGACATCTCCTCTATCGACGATCTCTCGAATGAGATGGTATCGTCTGAGTATGTGTTTGGATCGCTGATGTGATCTTGGTTCCTTAGCCTGTGCAATGGCTCCATTGTTGTCACAATAGAGGGCTACAGGATCTGCAATACTAGGAACAACTCCCAAAGAAGTAATGAACTTCTTGATCCAAACTGCTTCCTTAGCTGCATCTGATGCTGCTATATACTCAGCTTCTGTTGTAGAATCTGCGACTGTATCCTGTTTGGAACTTTTCCAGCTTACAGCACCTCCATTCAAACAAAACACATAACCAGATTGCGATCTGTAATCATCTAAATCGGACTGAAAACTGGCATCCGTGTAACCATTAACAACCAGATCGCCTTCTTGTCCTCCATATGTCAAAACTACATCCTTAGTCCTTCGTAAGTACTTTAGAATGTTTTTGACTGCTATCCAGTGACTCTCACCTGGATCTGATTGATATCTACTAGTGATGCTTAATGCATAAGCGACATCTGGTCGAGTGCATAACATGGCATACATGATGGAACCAATAGCCGAGGCATATGGAATCCTACTCATGCGTTCCCGCTCTTCCTTAGAAGCAGGACATTGAGTCTTACTCAATTTGATTCCATGTGACATTGGTAGGAATCCTCTTTTGGAGTTTTCCATACTAAACCTTTTAAGTACTTTGTCAATGTATGCACTTTGACTCAGGTTAATGATCTTTCTAGATCTATCTCTATAGATCTTGATGCCTAGAATATAGGCAGCTTCACCTAAGTCCTTCATTGAGAAACAATTTCCTAACCATGTTTTTACGGTCTGTAATGTAGGAATATCGTTTCCAATGAGTAATATGTCGTCTACATAAAGCACCAAGAAAACTATTGCGCTCCCACTAACTTTCTTGTAAACACAAGGTTCATCTTCATTCTTGATGAAATCAAACTGTTTGATTGCTTCATCAAAACGAAGATTCCAACTCCGAGATGCTTGCTTCAATCCATAAATGGACCTTTGAAGCTTGCAAACTTTATGTGAATTTCCTGGAATGTCAAAACCTTCAGGTTGTGTCATGTACACATCCTCGAGAAGGCTTCCATTCAAGAAAGCTGTTTTGACATCCATTTGCCATATTTCGTAGTCATAATACGCAGCTATAGCAAGGAGAATTCTAATAGATTTAAGCATGACTACAGGTGAAAAGGTTTCATCATAGTCTATACCATGAGTTTGTTTAAAACCTTTTGCGACTAGTCGAGCTTTATATGTATGTACTTTACCATCCATGTCAGTTTTCTTTTTGAAAACCCATTTACACCCAATGGTTTTGACACCATCAGGTGGATCAATCAAAGTCCAAACTTGATTATCATACATGGATTGCATTTCCGTTTTCATGGCTGCTAACCATTTCTCAGAGTCAGGGCCCTTTATCGCTTCCTGGTATGACATGGGCTCACTTTGATCTATGAGTATCACATCACGATCATCAGTGACTAGAAATCCATATCTCAAAGGCTCATGACGAATCCTACCAGATCTGCGCGGGCCTTCAGCTAGTGGTGCAGGCTCAACAACATTTTGTGAGTCTGATTGAATATCCATCAAAGGTGTTATGTCTGTTTGTGGTTCTCGAACTTCTTCGAGTTGTACTTTACTCCCACTAGTTCCTTTAGAGACAAATTCTCTTTCTAGGAAGTGACCGTTACGAGCAACAAACACTTTGTTCTCGATCGGTTGTAGAAGTAGTATCCTTTTGTTTCTTTTGGGTATCCCACAAACAAACATTTATCAGATTTGGGTGCCAATTTGTCAGACAATTGACGTTTGACATAAGCATCACAGCCCCATATCTTTAGAAAAGACAAGCTAGGACGTTTTCCAGTCCATAATTCATATGGTGTCTTTTCAACTGATTTTGATGGAACTCTATTTAATATGAACGCAGCAGTTTCAAGGGCATATCCCCAAAAGGATATTGGAAGATCTGTCTGACTCATCATCGATCTAACCATATCTAATAAGGTACGATTCCTCCTTTCAGAAACGCCATTCCATTGTGGTGTTCCTGGAGGAGTCAATTGTGAGACTATCCCACAATCCTTAAGATAGTCAGAAAATTCTTGGTTTAAATATTCACCACCTCGATCTGATCGAATGGCCTTAATATTTTTACCAAGTTGATTTTGCACTTCATTTTTGAACATCTTGAACTTTTCAAAAGATTCAGATTTATGCTTCATGAGATACAGATATCCATACCTACTGAAGTCATCAGTGAAAGTAATGAAGTACAAATAACCTCCTCTAGCAGGTGAACTTAATGGTCCACATACATCTGTATGTATTAGGGCCAATAAGTCAATGGCTCTCTCACCTTTTCCAGTGAAAGGAGCTTTTGTCATCTTACCCATTAAACAAGATTCACATGATTCATATGATTCAAAGTCAAATGAATTCAGAAGTCCATCTTGATGAAGCTTAGATATGCGTTTCTCATTAATGTGTCCCAAGCGACAATGCCAGAAGTAGGTTGGATTCAAATTATTAGATTTGAATCTTTTGGTATTAATGTTATGGATGGACTTATTATCAGAATCATCAAAGTTCAGAACATAGAGACCATTCACTAAATGAGCAAGACCATAAAAGATGTCTCTATGATGGATAGAAATTGTATTATTCTCAATAATAAATTTAAAACCATCCTTGTCTAAACAAGAAACTGAAATAATGTTGCAGCTCATAGCTGGCACATAATAACAATTATTTAAAATTAAAATAAGTCCAGAAGGCAAAGTCAATTCAAAAGTTCCTATGGCTAGTGCAGCAACCTTTGCTCCATTTGCCACGCGTAAGTCCACTTCGCCTTTAGTCAACTTTCTACTTTGCTTGAGACCCTGCACATTTGCACAAATGTGAGATCCACAGCCAGTATCTAATACCCATGATGCAGAAGTAGATAAATTGATTTGTATGACATAAATACCTGAAGTGGTAGTCTCACTACCCTTCTTCTTTTTCAGATCCTCCAAATATAGCTTGCAATTTCTTTTCCAATGACCCGGTTCATTGCAGAAAAAGCAAATCCCTTCTTTGGGTGGCTTGGCCTTTTTCTGAGATTTGGGCTTTTTAGCATTGGTCTGACCTTTTGCTTTTCCCTTTCCCTTACGTTTGCCATTGCCATTCCCTTTTTTTCTTCCCTGTCCCGCTTGAACCATCAGAACATTATTGTTTGTCTTAATGTTCTGTTCTGCATTCTTAAGCATCCCATGCAGCTCCATTATAGACGTATCCATTTTGTGCATGTTATAATTCATCACAAACTGGTTATAGCTAGGAGGTAAAGAGCCTAGGATCATATCCGTGGCTAACTCCTTACTAATAGAGAACCAAGTCTCTCTCTATCAATGTACTCTTTTTTTGTGTACTGTGACTCACATTGAAAACCTGGAGCCATCTTACAAGAATTCAATTCCTGTGTGACTGTAAATCTTTCATGCCTTGCCTGTTCTTGGAACATTTCCTTAAGGTGTACGATCATATCGTACGCCGACTTGTGTTCCATCAGCTTCTGAAGCTCAGGTTCCATGCTAGCAAGCATGATGCAAGTCACATCCATTAAATCCTCTTTATGCTTGTTATAAGCATTTTTCTCGGCTCTTGGAGCATCAGCAGTAGGTTCATTTGGGATTGGCTCATCAATCACATACAACTTCCTTTCGAAGTTAAGAACAATTCTTAAGTTTCGATGCCAATCAAGGAAGTTTGTATTATTTAGTTTATCCTTTTCAATGATTGAACGCAAAGATGCATTGTTTGTTGCCATGATCTACATATAGAAGAATGCAGAGTTTAATGATCTTTATTTAAGTCATCTTACATAGTTCCACTATATTATCAAATTAAAACCCTCCAAAAATTAATTTGAAGTTACTTTTAAAAACATATAGTGGGTGAAGATCCATATTTGACTAAATATTGAGTCAGCTATGGCATGACACTCAATATTCAGTTAATTAGGTAGGAAACTCATTCCAATTACATCATATGTAATTCTTGTTTACGGGATTGACATTATAAGTACTGGCCTATTAATCCCATTCAATGCCATAGGCCCAAAACCGTTTTGATGGCCTATTTAAGTCTAACCATTACGACATGCAAATAACACTATTATTCACTCCTGTCTGACTAGGATGGTCTTTTGTACCCTGCTTTGGCAGAACCTACAATTGGACAATCTAAGTCTTGACAGGTGTCGAAACATGGAAGGCATTTTATGACTTAGTATTTTGTAAAGGTTTATTTTATCTATATGTTAAAACCTTATCATATTAGATGGATACTAAGCATGTAAATGTGCAAACATGGTATCACATACATTCACATATATCATCATATATGGTATAACATGCTTATAAAGAAAAAGAGAAAGTGTCATAGTATGGCCCTTAATCTATGTTAATCTTCATAAGCCAATATGAAGATCAACGGTCCAAACCTAAGGTGAGAATCCATAAGCATGGATTTAAAATGATAGAACTCATATCTTCATCATGGTGCTTTGACTTCTCCATCATCATGGGTTCGAAAAATCTTCATTACATCTTCATGTCTTCATTACAAGATAAAAAGATACAACAAAACCTACTACTACTAGTAGAATATAAATTACAACAAAACAAAACGACACGCAGGCCGTATTTATAAAATTACAACCCAAGATGTAAAAGAAAGCAACCTGCCAATCACATAGGTCTTAGGGCCATACTATGCACCATGCATTCAACACAACATATATGAAAATTATACATATGGCTTAAAACAATTCAAAACCACTCACATATGTTGACTATCATAATAGTCGAAAAATTGCAGGGGTCAAGGGGACAGCGTCCCCTGTGGGGTTTCAGGGGCAACGCCCCTAAACTAGACGAAATTGAAAAAGAGAGTAACAATTTTCTTTACAAAACTGAGTTGTAAGAAAAATTTTTCATCAATGAGAATCCATAAATTTATGTTCAAAACTGTTAAGGCGTTTGTCTTGTATGTATAGCAGAAATAAAATATAAGAAACCATTCTGCTATCATATTCTCATTGAGAGTGGTAAACAAATTTGATAAATAAATCAAATCATAACGTCCTTTAAAATTGCAGATCACTATTCATCTAATTGCAGGAGTCCAAACATTTGAAAACCGATTTAAAACCATTAAATATGATCTGCACGGTAAGAACATTATCTATTTACTTTTGTAATCCGATTACAAAACAAAACAAAAATTCAATTTCGTCCAACGCTGAGAACCCTAAACTTTGATGTAATCACATTACAATGGATCTGTTCCATAACGAACAAAAATGAACAGATTCGTTACTCATGTCAAAAACCCTAGATTCTGATGTAATCACATTATATTCAAAATTAATGTGATCATATTACATCCAAACCTTTTCAACAATTGAACAGAATAAGACGATCCAACATTCAAATATTATCAACATATATTTGTCAGATTTGATGTAATCCGATTACACAAAATAATAGCGAAAAGGGTTTCGTAATAAGCAGCATAAAATTGAAATTCAAAATTTCGAATTATATGTCATTACAAGCATGAACAGATCCGAAATCAAATCCTAATGAAACAATTTCAATAAGCGTAAAATTATCACATGCATATCCTTAACACACATTTCAAAACTTGTACATGTATCACACATACATACATCTAAGAATCGATTTAATTGAAATCGCAAGTGGCTCTGATACCACTGTTGGCAATTTACGATCCAAATCTGAATCGTGCAGCAAAAATTGTTTTTTTTTTAAATTCCCAATCGGATCCAAGCATTTCAATCAAATCAGAAATAAAAAAATCGTGTACCTTTTTATTTTGATGATGGGATCAAGGAGATGCAGATTATACCAACTCCCTCTACCGGTATCCACGCGAATGAATTGGATCTTCGTGTGTGCTAGCACGTCGAAAAATTTCGACCTTTGGGAATCCCTCTCTCTTTCTTTCTAGGTTACGAATTTTCTTTCTAAAATGACGGCCAGCGTCAGATGATCAAAAATTAACCTAGAAAGAGAATATATATAGAAGGGTTATGTCCCTTCATATTACCCTGATATATATAAGGGTTATGTCTTTTCAAATTACCCTGAACAAATTAGGGTTTATGTAGAAAGACATATATCCTTATTATCTTAATTTATTTATTTGTTAATTTTAATCTAATTAAAATCGACAAATAAATAATTAATCAATTCCCAATACGATTATCGAAGATCCATCTTATTCATTCTTTATGTGTGACCCTGTAGGTTCACATAAAATTGGTAGTAGCTCTTAAACATTTTTTAGGACTACAAGACATAATTGGTCTCTAGCAAGACATTATGTCTACCCAATTTTAGTGAAGATCGATGATCCGACTTTACCTACTAACAGTTAGTCATCAGTCCTTTTGTTACACGATATCTTATAATCAAACATAAGGTGTGGATCAAAACACTCTTATATTGTCTAATTACTTATTTCTTGAATCTAGAGTTTGACTGACTTAAACAAATGATATTGATAGCTCTTTATCAATTCATTCGAGCATGGCCATGCATTTCTCAGTCTTACTCATCAAGAGCCCGATAGATATCTCTCTCAAATTAATGAGATGAACAAATCCCTTCACTAACACTCACATTCCTCTATATAACATATTGCATGCCCAAGTTTATTCTTGCAATCATCCGATTAAAGATGATGAGAGATGAATCAAAACATGAAAATTGTTACATAGGAATCCATGGTGCCATTAGGTCAAAGGACTCAAACAACATTGTAAAAAAGAATACTTATTGCACTGATCCATACAGTATTCTATAATTGGTCAATCCAATACAATACACTCCTGTTTGTATCTATGTGCTGAATTAATATCCCATATCCATGATCAGTAAAACTTGATCATCATACAGCAATCATACTAGTCTTAATTCATTATCATTCCACATAATGAGTGACTAGGGATAATTTAGAATAATGTTATAATTCAGCTTATGGTTCTACTATTAAAGTCACATACTTTAATGACATAAGGCATAACTAAATATTCAAGGAATAACATTACTAAAGTAAATAGGCCAAAAATAACTTTGATAATTAAAATGACTTGATAACAAACATACAAATGATAAAGAATCCATATGGCTTAAGGCACATAACTAGCACTAGTTTGCACATAAATTATATTTAAAGCTTCAAAAGTGGGCTCGATTAAATAAGCTCATTTACATAAACTATTTAATTCGGTCCCAAAACAATTATAATAAAAATTAGTATTTTATCAAGCCCAAAAATATTTTTTTTAAATTATTTTATTTCTTTTTTTATTCATTTGTAATGATTTCTTTTTTCTTTTTTTTTTTTGTAATTTGCGGGCTTAATATAATATTAATTTTTACTATAAATTGAAGCCTTAATTTGGCAAAAATGGGGTGTCTACAATGTTTAAGATCACTCTTGAGCCCTTGTGGTGCATGCCTAGCAAGTGAGTGCGCTAATCTTTAAAAATTGATAAGCAAGCCTTAACCCAATGATATATACAACATAGAGCTATAGGGATACATTAAATTTAGGTTGAAAGTTGAAAATCTCATTAAACATGGTGTATCGATATGGAAAAGCTTGAACCATTGATTGAGTAAACTATATAACCTTGATATGAATATCTCGATACTTAGAATTATACCAACCAAGAACCTTTATATAGTGAAGAACACCAAAAAAAAAAAAAACTTAGTTCTTAATAAGATAGAAGTTCTCAAAACAATCTAAAAGAAAAATTTCTCTCAAAAGTAATTCATTAATAATCTAAATTGCAAATGAAATGTTTAGGCCTACCTATGGGCTCCAATTCTACATTAGAAAGGGAAAGATAACAAGATTAAATAGAAGATACACCTTAAAAAAAATGTGAACTCATATATGAAAGCTGGCTAAATCATAACTTGTCAAAAAAATTAACTGATTACCTAAAATAACATATTATAACAAAATACACATAAAGCGAAATTGGAAAGACACAAACAAGAGAAAATTTTAGTATGCACACAAGTGAGGGTCGTCATGTTGATAGAACCTCCCTTAGCTGATCACCATAGGATAGCCACCTCAATCGACAAGTCTTCAGCTAGCCTAGGTGATTTGGTCTTTCTAAGCTAGCCTGATATGCTTCTTGCATCTAGATCAGCTCTCTTCAAAGTATATGTTGTTGAACCCTTGTTTGGGTCCATGAGTTAACCTCTATCTTGAGTTGAAATGAAATTCAAATCGTTGTTTTAGTTTTTAACAAGCCTTCTAATCCATTTTTAGCTCCTTTAAAAAATTCAACAAAAAATCCATTGAACTATTCTTGGATCTTATTAGCTCTTAATTGAGTAACCATCCCTTCATGCACTTGTAATGAACAAGTAGAATTTGAAGCATTTTAACTCTCATCATTCCTACTCTTTTCAAAGAGATTTTCCTTAAACCTTCCTCAGATGCATAAAATAAGTTAAGTTAATGACATTAAGAGTAGCACTTACATTATACTTACCTGATATGTATAATTTGATACATTATCATTAATCTTTTCAATTAAACGTCATCAAGGGTTGGTTTTGACTTAAATCGGATATGGCAGGTTGGAATCGGCCTAAGACCCGCTAGTTGTAGTGGGTCAAGCCAATTCCACGATGGGAACTGCGAGGAACTGTTGGTTCCTTTAACTGCTGAATTAAAAGCTAGCCAGGAACCGGATGACCCGGTGGCTCTTAAACAATTCCATATGAAAAAAAAAATTCTAAACTCCAAAAACCAAAGTTATGATGTGATATGGGATTGTTAATCACAATCACTCAAATTAAATTAAAACCCTATATATATCTTACCATTCATCATAGGAAAGCGTACCTGTCCATTATAGCATAGATTAACACAGGGTCGTTCCACTCGGAACTGTAATTACTAGTATTTGCCCTATATCTACTATCTGGCTAGTTTAAATCAAAGGATGATAAAAAGAATTAATAACTAACCAATTATATTACCCTAGCACAAAGAATATCACACTTCTAAAATATATCAATCACAAAATATACCCCTAATCTTGATTCACTACTAACTCTATGTTTCATTCTTTAAAGGATGTTATTAATGGAACATTTTATCTTCTTGCATTGTAGGAACTCTTTAATTAATTAACATCTCTTTCAAGAATATTAATTTCTAACCTACGTAATTAATAGAAATGTCTTTCATCATTAATTACACATAGAATTACATTCAAGCTCAAGATCCTTGATTAAAGATATAATCTTTATGTAGAAAATTCATGTAGTTTATGTCTGAATCTACATTTAAATTTCTCTATTCATGTTAGATTTATTTCATCAATCAATTTTTCGACCTAATTAACAAGAATCATGCAATGATCTAATACTATGCACATATTAAACCAAAGAACCAATGGATACATGTGAATAGATTCAAGAGTACATAAACTTCCATGAATAAGCACAAGAGTCTCTACATTAGGGTTAGGGTTCCTCAAGACCTAGGGCCTAAGGATATATTTTTCCATAAAGAGATAATTACAATGATAGAGTAAGGAAAAGTAGATAAAAGTCATGCTTACAACCCCTTAAAAATGAAGTCTTGTGATCTTTAATGAATTCTTTCGTCTCTCTACTCAAAAGAACATATTTTTCTCTCTAGGATTCTTAAGAATAATTAAGTATCTCCAAATGATGAGTTAAGGCCACTATTAATAGGAAAAGGCCAAATATCTCATGATCGATCATCCTACATGGCCATGTACGAGGTCATGTAGGATCAAAAATTGATGATAGCGAGGAAAGAGAGGCTACACGACCTCGAGCACGGCCTGTGAAAGGCGGTTGTGTACTTTATAAAACACTTATGATCATTTTCCAACTTCTACACATGCATGATACACGGCTTGTGTAGCTCCGCATATACTTTAAAAACACTTGTTTGTCATTTTTTCACTTTCTACACTAGTATTCTACATAACTTTTATAGAATGGTCATGTACATTGTAAATCTTTACTTTGCCTATTTCTTCATTTAAATCTCTCTTAACTCGTCCAAATGTCTTCATTAAGCTTAATATCTTCATTTATTCCTAAAATTAACATTTTAACCAAATAAGTGTCATTTTATTTAATAAATCACGTAAAATTCCAATAATATAATATCAAATTAATGCATATAATAAAGGTCTTTAGACACTTATCATGATGTCATTTATATGATGTGACTAAACATCATCCTTTGAAACCTTTATCCATTCAAACTTGCAATTTTGCAAGTTAGGATAAGCTTTTGTTGGTGGTAATTTCAAGGGAAAAGGAGAGAGAAAGAAAGACAATGAGACAGGGAGTAAATGATAATGAGAAAGTTGGGAAAAACTTTCTTTGGTGCTTAAATTTCTTGACAACATATTACTCTCAAAATCACATCCTATTCTAGTATATGGATTACACTTTTAGTGTTTAAAAAAGTCTTAAACCTATAAATGTGATGATATTACTCTCACTTGATTTTACGAAATGGGTTTGTGTTTTTCTACAATGTCAAGTGCTCCACATCTCAGTATTTGAGAAGTTGCCAAAGGAACTTGGAGTTGGTGGAGTAGTTGCAAGTGAGATACAAGGTGTAAACCTCCAAATTTTTGGAATCAGTTTAGCTTAAAACCCTAATTTGGAAGTTAACCAAAACTCTAAAGTCAACAAAACCTTAGTACGTAATAGCTTAAGTTCGGCAATTTCGAATAAGCAACTCGGAGAAAGCAAGTAAGAGTTTAGTGAATAGAATAGTGCGTAATTACCTAAGAAAGCTTAAAAAGATCAGATTAGTAAAACCGCAAATCGTCTGAAACCCGATCGGACACAGTTCTTGAAAAACGTGTCCCGGGGCTCGGAATAGTAAAAATATTTCAAATATATCATTAGACTCGTAAAAATATAAGGATTTCAAAAATATCAATTTTATAATTTTTCAACAAGTAAAAATAACATATATCTCAATTATACACGTATTTTCTTACTACTGGTACTTAAATTGTCATGTCTACTTTACATTACACTATTCATTACTATTCTACACTATTCTTTTATCTCTACTTTTTCTTACACCTACTCTTACAACACCATAACATATAACCTTTACTTTTTACCTTTCTCATAACTTTATTTCACATATACCTTATTTATTACTTCATTTAATCAACAAAAATACAAAAATAAAAAATAAAACACTCCCTCTCTCCTCTACACTATGGCCGACACCCCATCCCTCCCCCCCCCCCCCCCCGCCCTCTCCCTCTGTCTCAATTTTGTTTCAATTTTCTTTTATTTTAATCACTCAAAAATCACTCCACATTTTCATATAAATACCCCTTCTCTTTCACTTCTTTTACACAATTACTACTCACAAATTCTCTACAAAAACTCTCTTAAATTCTTCACTCAAAACTCTCTCCAAATATCCTCTCAAAACTCTCTCAAAATAATTCCAAAACCACTTTCTACCTACAACAAAACCCATAACCATATAACACTACCAAAACCTTCTTTAGGTAAACTTTCTTATTATTTTTCTTCTCCTCATGTCATGTAACTTTACATGAACATGGTGCGAGTTTCCAAAGACTAAGAGTTATGGAAGCTACATTATGTCCATGTATTGTTCTTGTTCATGAAAATTCATTATGTTATATTGTTTTATTTTGTTCTTATTATTGTTATTATATCTAAGTATTATTATGTATATATATATACATATTCTTTAGAGCATATAAGCTCACTTGCAATTTATTTATTTTCATGCAATGTAATTTATTTATTTATTCCATTGCAATTTATTTAATTCTTGCTATTTTAAGACTAGTCTCTAATCTTAGACTTGTCCTCATCAAGTCAAAACAAATATTGTTTTCTTTTATTTTCTTTTGGGACTAGTCCACTTCTTAGTCCCGAGAGCCTTGAAGAAGCTAAGACTCTCAATACTTGACTTTATTTATTATTTATGTTAATTTTTGTTTGCTATTATTTCTCATAAATCATGTACATTAAGATTATTGTCCAAATTTTTCAAGTTCTAAAAATAATTGATAAAAAGGAGTTTTGATCACTTAGGAATAAGTTTATATGAAATATAAAATCTATGGTTTAACAAAAATAAAGTAATTCCTTTTCAAGTTATTAGAAGAACTCACTACAATTTTAGAAACTATTTTTGTTATGAAAAGCTTTTCAAATCATTTGTTATTCCACTTTGTTTTTCAAAAAGAAAATGATTTTTGATACAAAAATTATTTCTATGAAAAACATAACAAAGGAAGGGGAATTTTCAAACTAAGATCTTTTCAAACAAATGGTCAAAGAAAAATTGTATAGAAAATAAATAGGAAAAATAACACTAATGTAGAGAATGTAGAAAAGAAGAAAATTACTTTTCAAAAAGTCATCTAGGAAAAATAGATAAGTCAAACATAAGGAAATTCTTTAAAACAAAAGAATCGAAGTATTTATTTTAAAAGATTTACAAAATGAATTCTCTTAAACTATAGATTTCTAAAACACCAAATCGTCATTGTTTTACTCAAAGAAATATGAATGGACAACAAACACTTGAGCATGAATAAATATGAGCTATGAACTATAAAAAGAGAATTTTTCAACTGTATAGATAACTAAGTATTTATCAAACAAATTTTGAATGATTTAAAGTTTGAAATAAAATTGTTTTTGGGTTAGAAAATTCGTGGTGAATCTGATCACCACTGTTTTGGGCCTAAATGGTTTAGTTTGATAAAAATAGTTTTAGAAATTGATAGATCTTTTCAAGTAAGTAGAAATCGTACATTATATGCGCGATTCAGAGTTAAAATGACCATGTTATGGCCATTTTAAATTGGAACTCTCCTTTATACAAACTTTGATGTTCTCATGAAATTGTTTTGTCAAAATTCAAGAATATCAACAAGAAATACTCATTTTGGGTATTTTCTTTGGCTAGGTGATTCCGATGAAGAATACCTTTACCCTGAGGACTATTTCGATTAAGTAGAGTGTGTGAGCGACTCATCCGCTAGAGAAGTCGTCGTCATGGCATCGTGAGTTTATTTCCTTAAAATACTTTACTTGTTTGTTCTTGTGATTTAGTTGCATTAGAATTAAGAAAAGACAAATGGATATGTTTGTAAAGATAATTCTTTGAAAGAATCCTAAGAATATTGAGGCCGGAATTGATTTAATGTTTGTTTTAATATAACACTTGATTTGTATGAGATTCCTTGATCACCTTAAATCTGATAATAATAATGTTATGATATCATAATGATACAACTGTCAGACCAACACGTCATCATAAAAAGCCTAGTTGGCTTAAAGACTATATATAACAGAAATACATGATTTGTTTGTATTGCAACAGAATTAGATAGTGACAGTTGTAATAACGATCTATAGTTGTAATAGTAGTTAGACAAACAGATCTCAAACAGACTGGAAACAGATTGTAAACACAGCTGTAACAGCTCATCATGAAAGTGAATAAATAAACGAAACAGGGAAAAGGATGGACTTATCCCCTTGCAAGTAATGAGCTCAAAGTCTTAGGAGAGTGGCGTCTCGAACTAGCCAGCATCATTGATGTACCTTGCATGTTCATCAAACACGATCTGATTAGTAAAGTTAGAAACCCTAATATCGAAATAGAGAGTAAACAGAGAGAGTTTGCTTACCGATATTGGCTGCGTTGAGGAATTAGGGTTACGAAGTTACACTGGTTATTTGGTTTAGTAGTGGACCGGGCTTAGTTGGAATAGCCAGCCCATCATTTGGTGCTCTCGTCCCCGAATCATCCTCCATTGTTGAATTCCTATTACTGTTGCTGTGCATCAATGGCACCTGACACAAGAAATACTCTATTAGAAGAAAGATTAGACAAGTTTCAACAACAATTAAACCAGGAATTGGATCAGAAAATTTCTTTTTTGATGGATTCTATTCAACAGAAATTGTCTACATTGATCAATGACAGGAATCAGACTCATTCTCCTCCTTTTGTTAATGAATCATCATCTTCCATCAACGAAGGCAACGATCTGTTAAAAGGCATCAAACTAGAAATTCCCAAATTTCAAGGGGAAGATGTTCGTGGGTGGATATTCAAAACAGAGCGATTTTTCACTTTTCATCATATTCAGGATGAACAGCGTATTACAATTGCTTCTTTTGCTTTAGAAGGTGATGCTTTAGACTGGTACCAATGGATGTATGATAATCAACAGTTAAACTCTTGGACCAATTTCAAGAAATCTCTTCAGGATCGCTTTGGTCCTTCATTATATGAAGACGTTCAGGGTCAACTTTCCAAATTAACTCAAACTACCACTGTTTCAGAATATCAATCTCAATTCCATCATCTTTCGAATCAAATAACTGGCTTACCCAATTCTTTTCTCACCAGTTGTTTCATTTCAGGTCTTAAACCTGAAATTAGGAGAGAAGTTCAAGTTGCAAAACCTTCTGATCTACTTCATGCAATGTCTTTGGCCCGCATTTACGAGTCCAAATTTACAGACACCTATAAACCAATCCATTCTCACCATTTATCCAAACCAAATTTTTTTTCTAATTCTGCTAACCTTCAGTTTTCTAAACCTATACCTAAATACACATCCCCATTACCTACTGCTACTGTTTCTTCTTCGAATACACCAAAATCAACCATTCCGATAAAGAAGTTGACTCCTGAAGAAATGGTTCAACGAAGGGAAAAAGGTTTATGCTATAATTGTGATGAGAAATATCATCGCAATCATAAGTGTAAATCTAAATTTTTACTCTTGATGACAAATGATGAGGAGGATGATATTCACACAGTTCAGGAGGATATGATTGCTTCACATATCGCTTCTGAGGATACAGGGCTATCTGAGAACTCAGGGATGATTAGTTTGCATGCTTTGGCTGGGATGTCTATCCCAAAAACATTGAGATTTCAAGGTCAGATTCACAATCACAATTTTTCTATTTAGTTGACACTGGTAGTACTCATAACTTCCTACAATCTAGAATAGTGAAACATTTGAATTTGACTGTTTTACACACTGTTTCACTCAATGTTATGATTGGTGATGGGTCCAAATTGGTATGTGAAGGACAATGTCTGGATGTTCCTCTAGTTATTCATGGAATTCAATTTCGTATTCCATTTTATGTCCTTCCTATTGAGGGAGCTGAGATTGTTTTGGGAGTTCAATGGCTTAAACAATTGGGTCCTGTGACTATTGATTATAATGAGCTGACACTATCTTTTGTTCATTTGGGTGAAAGGGTGTCTTTGTCAGGGGAAACTTCTTTTCCCTCAGTAATTACTGCAAATCAATTGAGAAGGATGTTCAATATGAATGCAGTAGCATACTGTTTTTCTTTGGAGGCTCAGACAGGAGATTCTGCAACTCAATTCACCAACAACACTCCTATTCATGAAGTGTTGGGCAAATTTGCTAAGCTTTTTGAGACACCTTCATCATTGCCCCCTTTACGACAAATCCAACATAGAATTTTTTTATCAGAGGGCACTCCACCTATAAATGTTAAACCATATAGGTACCCTCATTTTCAAAAGAATGAAATTGAGAAGCAAGTAAGGGAATGTTGGATCAAGGTCTCATTCGGGACAGTATTAGTCCTTTCTCTTCCCAGTGTTATTGGTTAAGAAAAAGGATGGCACTTGGCGTTTTTGTATAGATATCGTGCTTTAAATCAGGCTACTATTAAGGATGAATATCCTATACCCACTGTAGATGAACTGTTGGATGAATTACATGGTGCCTCAATATTTTCTAAATTGGACTTGCGATCTGGATATCATCAGATTCGCATGCATGAAGGAGACATTGGGAAAACCGCTTTCAGAACTCATGAGGGTCATTATGAATTTCTTGTAATGCCCTTTGGTTTGAGTAATGCTCCTGCTACTTTTCAAGCCACTATGAATAATATTTTTAAACCCCATCTTCGAAAATTTGTTATTGTTTTCTTTGATGATATTTTGGTTTATAGTTCATCAGTGGAATTACATGTTCAACATTTGGCAGTGGTGTTTCAGATTCTATTGGATCACCAGTTTTACTTAAAACAAAGCAAATGCTCTTTTGGTCAATCTACGATTGATTATTTGGGACATATTGTGAGTAGTAATGGGGTGGCACCAGATCCAGCAAAAGTTGAAGCAGTAAAAAATTGGCCTCAACCATCCACAGTAAAGGAATTGAGAGCTTTCTTGGGGTTATCTGGATATTATAGAAAGTTTATCAAGAATTATGCCTCTATTAGGACCGTTGACTGATATGTTGCAAAAAGATCAGTTTTCATGGAGCATTGATGCTACTCAGGCTTTTGAGCAACTTAAACACACATTGTGTGCGGCTCCCATATTAATGCTACCAGATTTTTCACAACCATTTACAGTGGAAACTGATGCATCAGGAGTGGGGATAGGTGCTGTTCTCCTTCAGCAGAATAAACCAATTGCATATTTTAGCAAGAAGCTTCCATCACATTTAAGGAAAGCCTCTGCTTATGTTAGAGAGCTCTATGCAATAGTTGAAGCTGTAAGAAAGTGGAGACAATATTTGTTGGGAGTTCATTTTTCTATTAAAACTGACCATCGCAGTTTGAAAGAAATATTGACTCAGACTATTCAAACTCCAGAACAGCACAAGTATCTTTCTAAATTGTTGGGCTATTCTTATTCTATTTCCTATAAATCGGGTCATGAAAATATTGTAGCCGATTCACTTTCCAGACAAGTTGATGAACAGGGCCATTATTATGCTTTTTCAATGCCTCAATTTCGACTTTTTGAGGATATTAAGCAAGAATATACAACTTTGCCAGCTTTTCAATCTGTAATGTCTGACCTACAGAATGGCAAACAAATGAAATGGATCTTGCAGTGGAAGAATGGCTTATTATATTTGGGGACTCGATTATTTTTGGTGCCTCAATCCAAAGTCATTCCTCTTCTACTCCAAGAATTTCATAGTTCACCTGCTTCAGGTCATTTTGGTGTACTTAAGACCTATAAACACCTCGCTGCGGATTTTTTCTGGGAAGGTATGAAAAAGGATGTAGAGAATTATATCAGAAATTGTACTGTTTGTCAACAGGTCAAATATTTGACTAAATCACCAGCTGGATTGCTACATCCTTTACCTATCCCTGAGCGAGTGTGGGAAGATGTTAGTATGGATTTCATAACATCTCTTCCTAGGTCTCAAGGGTTTACAGTAATCTGTGTGGTAGTCGATCGACTATCCAAATATTGCCATCTTGGATCTTTAGGATCTCATTTTACTGCGCTCAGGTAGCTACACTTTTTATTCACATGGTTATTAAGCTACATGGTTTTCCACGTTCTATTGTTTCAGATAGAGATCCGATTTTTACCAGCAGATTTTGGAAGGAATTGTTCCACTTAAGTGGAACTAAGTTACACATGAGTAGTGCATATCATCCTCAATCGGATGGTCAGACAGAGGTGTTGAACAGAACAATTGAACACTACCTCAGGAGCTATGTTATGGATTATCCAAAGGAATGGGTTCGTTTTTTGCCTTGGGCAGAGTATGCATATAATGTCTCTTTCCATGAAGGAGCACAATGTACCCCATTTGAATTGGTATGGAAGATCACCTCCTTCCATACCAGCATATGTTAGGGGCAATTCACTATTGGAAGCTGTAGATGAAGATTTAATGCAAAGGGATCGAGCTCTACAGTTATTGAAGGACAATTTACTCAAAGCCCAACATAGAATGAAGCAGTTAGCTGATAAACATCGTAGTGATGTTTCTTTTGCTCCAGGAGATTTAGTTTATCTAAAGCTTCATCCTTATAAACAGAAATCTCTCATTCTGGGGTCCATAAACTTTCTAAAAGGTATTATGGTCCATATCGAGTTATTAAACAAGTTGGAACAGTAGCATATCAACTCGAGCTTCCTTCTCATGCTCGTATACATGATGTTTTTCATGTTTCATTACTCAAGAAGGCTACAGGTGTCTCAAAACCCTCTTCCCAATTACCTCCAGGGTCAGATAGTGGTCACACTATATTACAACCACTTACAATTTGGATTCTCGAATCATTTTGTTAAACAATCAACAGGTGAAACAAGTACTGGTTCAGTGGGTCGGTTTACTTCCCGAAGACACTTCTTGGGAAGATTTTGACCAATTTAGACAGATTTATCCAGATTTCAACCTTGCGGACAAGGTTGTTTTTCCAGATGGGGAGAAATATGATACAACTGTCAGACCAACACGTCAGCATAAAAAGCCTAGTTGGCTTAAAGACTATATATAACAGAAATACATGATTTGTTTGTATTGCAACAGAATTAGATAGTGACAGTTGTAATAACGATCTATAGTTGTAATAGTAGTTAGACAAACAGATCTCAAACAGACTGGAAACAGATTGTAAACACAGCTGTAACAGCTCATCATGAAAGTGAATAAATAAACGAAACAGGGAAAAGGATGGACTTATCCTTGCAAGTAATGAGATCTAGTCTTAGGAGAGTGGCGTCTCGAACTAGCCAGCATCATTGATGTACCTTGCATGTTCATCAAACACGATCTGATTAGTAAAGTTAGAAACCCTAATATCGAAATAGAGAGTAAACAGAGAGAGTTTGCTTACCGATATTGGCTGCGTTGAGGAATTAAGGTTACGAAGTTACACTGGTTATTTGGTTTAGTAGTGGACCGGGCTTAGTTGGAATAGCCAGCCCATCACATAAATAAATGGGTTCATGCATACCATGAAGTAAGTCACATTGCATTGGGTTATTATCCTTGGGTGAGAAGGATTGTAGCTTAGGTAGAAAGCAATAGTTGGCGAAGTGACCGAAAGCGATTGCTTGGCGACATTAAGAAAATGCTTGGCGGAAGATCCGAAAGCAAGGCTCAATTCAAGTAGACTTCATATGCTTGATGCTATTGGTCGAAAGCATAAATCTTTTTAACTAAAACTACTTGTTTTGAGGTTACGTATCACCAAACCCCGAATGGAGGGCACAAATCCATTCAACATATAGTTCTTGGAAAACTATATGCTTTGTTTGCCCACGTGTATGTCATTCCATTTGTTTGATTAAATAACTTGTTTGAAATTTTGTTACAAGAAGTTATTTATGAAAATAGTTCTCACTAAGCCTATTAGCTTATACCCTTATAGATATCTTTTGCAGTTTCCCTATTTGTGTTGAGGCCACGAGGACCTTGCAGCCAGGTACTTTCCTTTTGGTTAAGGAATTTCCTAAGATGAAGTTTAGTAGATATGATGTAGAAATACTCCTGTAATAGATTTGTGAATAAGAGAAATGTCCTAAGTTTTGTAAGATCATTGTTATGAATAAATGAATGTCATGAATCCTCTTTTCTTAATATTTTATTATATCTTCTTAAGCTTCATAATTCCATGTATGGTCCTCAAAAATTGTGAGAGCACGCCTTGCACTTAATAGCAAAGCTTTTGGGAATGACTAAGGTTGTCATACTTAAGTGTTTAATATTGAGTGATTGTTACGTTTAGGATACCCCTTGGGGTGTGACACAAGGATGTTGGTGACATCCGAGTTAACAAGATTATGTGGTGGGTAATAATAGTAATATATATATATATATATATAGAACAATCATATACTTATTTCTATTTATATAATAATTATATATCTATGTTTATTCTTAAATAAAATAATCAAATAATAAATGTTTTGTTTTGTTTCATTTTTTATGAAAAGAAAATTGGTACAATTTACCTTCTTGGTGAACCAGAACTAACCCATGAAAATCCAATTCTTTGGAACCATGAACCACCAGTTCTGGGCCCAACAAACCATTGACGACATATATTTTCAATCACATGAAATGAACCATCACCTCAAGGATCCAATTTCGACTTCCTTAGAGTTGGGATTTGTTCCTTTCTTTGGTGCAACCATACCTAATTTTCTAGATAAATAATAACCTACTTATGCCCTTTGTTCACCTAATGAAATTGTTTGTTCTTCTTCTCAATTTGTTATGGAACCTACTCATGAACTTCCTCACTGCTTCTGCCTTCCTTTTACCATCTAAACAAAGCTCTCATTAATATGTAACGAAAACAAATCTAAAGATATTAACAGATTAAAATCATAAACCATCTCAAACAATGAAAAACTAGTAGGAGAATGAACAATGTGGCTATAAGCAAACTCAATTAATGGTAAAGGCTCTTCCCAAAACTTGACATTCTTTTGTATCACAGCACAAAACAAGGTTGTCATAATCCTATTTACTACCATAATCAATATGTGGATGGCATATACTAGAAAACAATAATTCAATTTTGAATTTATTTCACCAAACTCTATGAAAATGACTAAGAAATTTGACATCCCTATCACTAACAATGCTCTTGGGAACACCACATAACCTAATAATTTCTTTAAAGAACAAATTGGTAATATAGGTAGAATTATCAATTTTGTTACATGTAATAAATGTGTAACCTTTAAAATACAATCAACAACAACAACAACAAATGGATCAAGTCCTCTCTTCAACTTAAGCAAACCTAAAATAAAGTCCATTGGCATGCCAACCTTTAGTTCACTAGGTACAAGTAGAGATGTTTATAGTCTAGAGAGCATCATTTAGATTTAGTTGTTTTACATTCATTCCATCTCTTCTCATATGAAGCTAATAAAAATGTTCAATCAAAATGTCTAGAGTTTTATTTACTTTAGGTGCCCTATTAATCCACCATTATGAGACTTGCAAATAAGCAATTTCTTTAAGGATCGTTTAGGCACACACAACACTCCTTCTCAAAACAAGAAGCCACCGTACAAATAAAACTTATTAAAAGAAAAATTTCCAGGCTTTGTAAACATTATAAAAATAAAATATCCTCGACATACAAGTCCTTAATATACTCAAAACCTAGCAATTTGGTATTAAGAGTAGAAATAATGCATACCTAGGCAATAATTTGTTAGTGACAACATGCTCTTTACCTTGTTTGTAGTGGATGGCATATGGGAACGTATTAATAAATTCCTTCTAGCTCTCCTTGTCCCTTCAAATACTTTAACAATTCATGATTGGCATGAATGACAAACTCCTTTAACCACAAGTAATGTTGTCAAGTTTTCAAAACCCTTGCAAATGCATAAGATCCATATCATAAGTTGGATTGCTCAATGCTATATTATATCATTTATTCAAGTATTTGTGCTTATTATACTATACTAGAATTAAATAGTGAAATCCACGTGAAGAAAAGTTACTTATGATTTAAACCTGGAATTTAGAGTTGGAAATAGGTCAAAGTCATTAATTAGGAATTAAGCAATTATATTTTTAAGTTGTTTATTAAGTATACTCATTCCTCAAGAATACCTAAGAGCTTATGATTTCTAATGGATGTTCAAGTGAAATTATGTCTTAGTGATTTTCTTAAAATCTAATTAAATTAATTGGGAGTAATTAGAGAAAAAGAGAAAAAAACAAAATGAAAATAAAATTGCATTATACTTTAATTGCATAAACAAGCTATGAGTATCTTTTAAGACCTGACCTTATTAAGTGGAGGAGGTTTGAGGGAGTCACTTTAAAACCTAGTAGCTTAAGGTTATCCTACCTAAGACTTACTAACTAAGGAAACCACTTTAATAGTATTGAGGAAATTAAGAATAATTGTTTGGTGGGCCTCATAACTTGAATAACTAAGCATACAGGGGTACTTTCAAGGAAATAATGCTTGTTAACTTAAGTGACAATTTCGAGATTGTTAGCTAAAAGCTTGTGAAATGGGTTGCGAGGAAAAACAAAAAAATTGAGTTTAAGTAGGCAGAGTTTTGATGGAGTCCCTTTAAAACCTAATCATCTAAGGTCATATGGCTTGGGATTACCTACTAATGAAACTATTTCTTCTTGACTGAATCTAAAAGAAACAAGAGAGAGAGAGGAAACTCCCAACAACAAAATGTAAAAAATTAGGAGAAAATCTCAGGGATTAATTGATGAAAAATTCATATGTTTTAAATGGTGGTGCTTAGATTGGAAAGTAAAGGTAAGAGTATACTTCTTGGTTTGGTGTACAAAGTGTAGTCGAGTCTCATCTAATTTGTCTATTTTGTTTTTACTTTGGAATCCTAGTTTAAATTATAAGATTAAACTTTGATTTACTTAGATCAACTTTTAAATTATAGTACTTTTAAATATTTTTAGTACAAATTTTGCTATTTGCTTGAGAATAATATAAAGTTAATTTAATTGCAACATTTAATCCTAAGTGAACGCAAGGTATGATAAATTAGATTCCAAGTGTAATTTTCAATCAATATTCTAAGCAATATAATCTTATTGGAAAATACATCTTTTGTTCTCAATTAGAATTTTTGTTTGATTTTATTTGCTTGATGACAAGCAAATGCTTAACTGTTGAAGAATTTCATAAACCTAATTTCTAAGTTCTAATTTATGTTTTAATTGGTCATTTTAGTGCTTAATATTATGAAATCGCACTTCATTCTCTTCTTACTTGGTTTTAGGTCTTCAAGTTATTAATTTCAACACAAAGAAGAATTTTACATAACTTCAAGAAGTTTTAATGAGAAAAGAAGATGCTTTATAAACAACATGAGTATGGCATGACTTATGGCACAGCTGTGTCTTAGCATGTCATACTCAGATTTAATGAATTTTAAGCAAAGAAAGTTACACGGCTCTAGACACGACCCTATCTCTCCTTTTGTCCTTCTCAATGCATGTAATTTCTGAAGTGAATCAAATTTGAAAAATCGAATTCCCATTTAAGGAAAAAAAGGCAACTAGGGACATTTTTGGAGAGTCTTAAAGATCTCAATTTCCACATTTATGAAGATTAACTACTTGCCTATTTTGAAGATGCCACTTGCCAATTTAGAAGATTTAGACTTTCCTAATTTCCAAACTTCAACCTTAATATAAGGAGATGAAACCCATGTCAGCCATAATTTCAAATTTCCAACATTACTTATATATTATTATAATAGATCAAGTCAAGTCTATGCTTAAAAATAAAGTTGTAAACTAGGAGATCATGCTTTATTATGTTTTGTGTTCTTTTTATTACTCCAGTGGAAGAGCAATTTACTTGTTTAGATTTTAATGAATCCTAAGATATTTATGTGATTTGATTTAATTGTTTCTAGTTAATTGATTGAATTCTTGGATCTAATTGGGTTGATTTTAATTTATCTTGAATTGATAGTGCTTCTTGATTTGATTTCATGCAAATTAATTGAATGATCCACATAATTAGAGGGAGTTGCATGTAATCTTAGCAATAGGATAACATAAATCTCTAGGATTATGGTCAAATTAAATGGGAATTAGAGATCGTTGATACTCGCTAGGGGTTTTAACTAAATAGAAATTTCGATTAATCAACTTGGAATTAGATTTCAATAATCTTAAAAGAGATATTAAATTATATTAGAATTTTCTACCATTTGAGAATACCAATAATAAAAACTAGGAATATCACATAGATTCCTAGTAGGGATTCAAAATCTAAACTTCTGTACAATTTGATTAATCTATGTAAATCTTGACTAATGACTATCAGTTGGTTAGTAGCTATTGGATATATTTCTTAACTCACTTTAATCACAGGCTAAATAATGGAAGAAAGGTGATTATTAGCACTTTTTTTAATCCTCATAGACGATACTCGCACTTAATCCCTATACTTTAGTATCAATAGGTGCACTTGTTTAGTGTGAATGTGGTTTTGGAATTTTGTTACAAATTATTATCACTTGCATCGTATTGGAAATATGAGTTCTTGAGCCAAAATCAATTCACCAAGTTTTATAAGGAACTTATGTAAGGTTTGATTCAAAAAAAAAAAAAAGTACAAGGCTTCACTTTTCTTTTCGAGCCAAGTGTTATATTTGAAGTAGTCTTTCTTCAATGTCCAACCTTTTTTATGGAAATGACACTTGATTCCCCTTTTGTGGATTTGTGTATCTTTTTTAAGATTCATTCAAGTTGCATAAACCTTTCTTCTTCCATTTCCTAGCCCTTATCTTTGTATCCGATGTAGCTACTAGATGGCTTGTAAAATGAATGGACTAAGCTTTTTGGTTCTTTATTCTTGCTTCCTCTTGAATCAACATAAATGTCAATTCAATAATATTCCACTTATCCTTTACAGTGTTACAATTCATTTGAAATATTATACTCTTCAAGAGGTAAGAAGCTCAATATGAATTGTACCAAAAAGAACTTATCTATAGTTATCCCCAAAGTCCTTAATTTTGTTGTTATATTCATCATTTTAAGGACATGCTCATGCATGGTACAAGACCCATCAATTTTCATGTTATTTAGAGTACCCATTAATGTACTAGCAAAAAACTTATTAGTGATTTAAGAATGCTCTTCCATAAATTTAACGAAATCATTAGCATAATTAGTTTAGGAAAGAGTAGCTTTAATATTGTTTGCTATCGTCTTTCTTATAAACATTAAGCTTAATCTATTTGATCTCGCCCAAAGTTTACAAAGATGTTTTTCCTAATCACTAAGGGTGTTCATGGTTCAGTTAATAGATTCATGGCCCCATTATTTGATCCAAGCTATAGTAATTGGTTTTTTAATAGGGAAAATGTCAAATTTCATACTTGAACTTTAGCAAAAAATTCAATTAGGTACTTGAACTTTAAAAAGTTTAATTTAGTACCTAATTAAAATTTTTGTGGGCACAAACGGTACCTCTCTTAACTCTGTTATCACCGTTTGTCTACTCTACTAACCAATGTTAAATTGACATGTGTCACTAGCATTAAAAAAAAAACATGAAGAGAAGAGAAGACATTGTCGTAGAGAGAAGAAGAAAAAGAAGAAGACTCACTCACAACATTTGTAACTCAAAGTTGGGGATTTGAGTGTAATTTGATATAAGACCAAGAAAATAACATTTATAAGTCTTGATTTGAATAAGAAAGAAAAGGAGTCATCTGCTTCCTCAACTCTTCCTTCTCTCTCTGACTTTCTCTCTCTAGACAACTACAACTTTGTAACTCACCATGGCAAAGACAAAGCCCCATCGCCTTTACGAAACTCCTTCATTAGAGAAACCAAAGCCACCCATGGATTTTTATCTAAAACTAAACCCATCACTAGACATTATAAACCCATCGGAGCCTTTACTAAGACTCATGTTGAGTTAGAACTAAAATTCAAGAACAAAGTTTTATTGCGATTTTGTAATGGGAAAGCTTTTCTATGAATTGTCAATGGTGGAGACTCTTCAAGCCTCCTCATCATTAGCATTGTCATCATCACTGTTGATTCCATTAGTCAAGTCATTATAACCCATCGATCAAGTGCCTGCAAACAATGGCTATCCTTTGCAACACTTAAATGCCCATGGCATACCTCCAGTAGTCCTTCACTCTCACACAAAGGAGAAGTATCCATAAAAGGAAACTACTTGTTCATCATGGCAGCGAGAGTTTTGAATGCTAAAGGCGAGCACGCAGGGGAGATGTGGTGGCATGTGGTAAAGAGGTGCAACAACATGCATGGGGTTCAAGAAGTTATGCTTCTTGCCAAGAAGTTAGATCAGGTCGAGTTGGACTCCACATCAATGAGCTTGTCCAGCTTCTTATTCTTTTTCCTTTTCTCTCTCTCTCTCCTCTCTCTCTCTCTTCACTTTTTTTGGTTTTTTAATGCCAGTGACACATGTCAGCCTAGCGTTGGTTATTAAAACCATGTAGACAAACAGTGTTAACATAGTTAAGAGAGGTAATGTTTATGCCCCAACAAGTTTAATTAGGTACTAAATTAAATTTTTTAAAGTTCAAGTAACTAATTGAATTTTTTTACCAAAGTTTGGGTACCAAATTGGCATTTTCCCTTTTTAATATCTTGATCTGAAATTATTCTATTAATGATTAATCACTTTAATGGTTAACATTTTTTTTTAGTTTTCAATTTTTAACCATTCAACATAATGGTTAACTAAAAGTTGCGGTTAACCATATTTTCAATTATAATATAAAAAATTAGACTATTTTGTTTCATATTAAATTAAAAATGGCAAATTAAGAACATAAGACTTATAAAAGAGCTTACAACATGTATTGATACCATCAAGATGATCATTATAGTAGCCTAGTGCTCCTTTGGGTTCTTCCAATAAAAGAGAATAGAGATGTTGTGACAGGAGCTTCACAAAATTCATATTGATCATACATTTGCACAAAATTCATATTGACCACCATTCCAATTATCAAGCATACATGCATTTGTTTATTCTCATATTAACCATACGTTTAAACAAAATTTATATTGATCACACCATCAAATATAGAATAACAACAAGGTCTTCAAGAGCACAATCATTATCAAATTAAAACATGATTGTTTCAAACACATGTTAGAAATTACAATTGTCCAATAATTTAAAGTTGAATAGTTTCTAATAAGTCCCATCACTTTCTTATATTCCCTGACATAGACACCAAAGTATGACCACATTCAAAAAAATATTAAATAAATAAATAAAAACAAAAGTTAATTCAAACAAACTATAAATTTATCCATAAAATGCATTATAGAAATTAACTTACATTCTCTTCTTAATCATCAATTGTGCAAAAATGATGACCTTTTGTAACCCAAGATATTTCTCAGAGGACAAAAAAAGTGGAAAAAAACAAATAATTCAATATAGAAGTAAAAGATTAATGAAACACCATAAAATATGAAAAGTAGAAATAAATTTACCTATGGATACCGACTCAAGTTGTTCCAAAATATGCTTAAGATATATTGGCTAACTTGAACTCCTCAACTAATTTTGTCCACAAATTAGAGCTTCCATAAGTCTACGTGTAAGAGCACTAAATTATATTTTATTAAAAACAAATTTGATCATCAAACTTACATGCACATGATCTAATTTTATTAAAAACAAAACTATATATACTAAATGTTTGATTACTTGTTCATCAATTTTAGCATTGAAACATTTTGACACAAATTAATATTCAATTACATCATCGCAATGGCATCACAAAATAATAATCATATTCTATATAAGAATCACATACTTCTGATTAACAAGAGAAAAAGGACAAAACAATGAACTAATGTGACATGTTAACATGCTGTGTCAAGCCTAAATGAAAAACTCCATGCTTGTAATCATATTCATACGCCAAAGTACAACAATTCAAAAATCATTTATCACCATGTCAATCCAACAACGATCCAACCCTAGAAGAAAAACCAATTTCTAGTAATTGCCCATCAACGTGAAGTCCAAAACAGTTGTATAATAGATTGCCACCAAATACCAAATTGATACAAATTCTAGAAAAAGAACATCCTGACAATTAACCAGATAAAAAAATCATGTATGAAAAAAAAAATTATAGTGTAGACACTAACGAAATGAGTGAAAAAAAATTACAAACTTATTGTCTCTAAAGTGAAGTATCACTCGTTTAAACACTTGTATAAAAAATAATTAAAAAAATTAACAAAAGATGGGAAAATGAGAAAGCAAAACCTTGAGAGAGAAGAGGGAAGAGGAAGAGAGTGAAACCCACTAGAGCTTGTTATTTAGAGTAGTCATCAACTATGAGTGAAGAGGAAGTGTGACTCGGTAGTGAATGAGAATGATTGATTTGATTTGGGTATAGATGAGTTGAAAATCGAGCTTGGCCGTGATTTTCAATGGGTGGGTGGAGAGGGGTAGCTAGATGTTGTGGAGTATAAGAAGAGTGAGGTTGAGAGAGCTAGAGAGCCAAGAGGAAAGACGAAAGACAAAAGAGACAAGAGTGTAACTATGACTAAATAGTGAATGGGATAAGGACTAGGGTTTCTAATTTTTTTTCTTCATCAACTTATATTTTTTAGAAAATTAAATATATGTAATATTATATATTTATAATTATTAAACCGGTTAACCGAAAAAAATCAGTTTTTAGTGTTTAAAAACCAACGTTGAAAAAAATTAAAAATTCCAAACTTAAATTGAAACCGATAGATTGGTTAACCATATTTTTTAGATTGGCTTTTTTGCACACCCCTCTAATCACTGCTTTTATTAGTAACAGCAGTGGATTTCTTAACTTGAAAGGATAAGTCAAGATCCAAAACACCTAAATGAAATTGGAATTCCTCATACCAGCCTGAGATATTCATTCAAACCATTGAATATCGAAACAGATGAAACATGGGAATATAAAAGAACAAGAATAGATACTACAATGATCAACATAGGAAGTACATTCATACTTCGAATAATTATACAAATTCAGATACAGACAATTCATGGAATAACATAATTGTATAATAAAGTTCACCTTTTGGTGATACTAAAATAAAATAAACATAAATCATAATAGCAAGTATACATACAATTTGATATATTTGGATATGAAAATAAATTAAACAAAAAATAATTATCATAGACACTAGCATTATAAGAACAAAAATCATCTTCGATGATTTATAATATCTTATAATAACAAAATTTCAATATACTTAAATTATTAACATTCATGTAACATTATGTCATATACATATAAACCCATGGGTAAATTTAGAGCAACAAATGACGCAAACAACTTGCGAGCTTGTTTTAAGCATAGTTCGGCTTGAGTTCGTTAAGCAATCAAACTAAACTCAAGCTCAAAATAAAACTTGTTTAGCTAAGTGAACTAAGCCTAAACTTTTATTTAAGCTTGGGAGTTGGCTTGTCAAGAGCTCGTGAATAAGCTCATAAATATTTTTTTTATAATATTGTTTTATTATATATAATTATTTGTATTAATATATTATAATATTATAGAGATAATTATATATATATTAATATAATATTATTAATATAAACCCATGAAACACAACTATTATGTGTAAACATGCTCAAGCTCGAGTCAGTTAAGTCTATTAAGATGAAAGTGATAGAGCTCAAGCTTAAGCCCGTACTTTTCAAGTTCATTAAAAGCTGGATTTGCCTTGAGCTCGATAATTTTTTAAAAGAGCTTAAGCCTTTAAGAATCCAACTAGCTTAGCTCGTTTCCAGCCTTAGGTAAAACCTAAGAACATTAAAATGTAATAAAATCATAGTCTTAATGATTTGACCACTTTAATGACTAACAAATCATTTACTATATATATATATATATATATATATATATATTGCAACAAGTAGGGATGCAACTAGGTGAGTCGTTATAGGGTACCCGACCCGCCCAACTCGCTAAAAACCCTATAGGATATGGGATGGGTTTGGGAAAAAATTTTGTGACTGTAAACCCTGGTTTTCCTAATAGTCAAGTAAACTTCGGACACCGGAAAACAAAACCCTAAACCGGATTAGTTCAAGCTTAGTGAGAGAAACCTGGAAACCCTAGATCCGGCTTTCCTTCGATTTCATATCAAAAGAACTTTTATAAAATAATTTAATGTGAAATATTGTTTTAAAGTATATTTCAAACCATAGAAAGTTTTGATTTCGGAAAATTTTCTATTCCGGGCCTTCCCGAGCTCCATTACGGAAAAGCAAGCTCCGGAATTAGAAACTCAGAAAAATATTCCATAATACTTTTTAGAACTGAAATTTTATAAGGATTCCAAAAATATAAGTTTTATAATTTTTCGTGTTATAAAAATTACAGTTATAGCATTTTTCCTGTATTTTCTTTATTACCGATAAAGTAGATGTCTTGTTTACTATTTATCACTATTCACAAGTACAACCTACAACACACACAATCCATACCCTAGTCTTACATATTTACAATTACTCATTATATTTTCTTTTCCAAGAAATTTTTATCTCTTAAATAAATTATCACCTTTAATACATTTTATCACATAAATTACAATTTAAACAAATTAAAATCCCTCTCTTTTCTCCCCATCGAGAGCGCGCCCCCCCCCCCCCCCCCCCTTTCCCTCTATTTGATTTATTTTTCTTCTTTTATAATGCAAATAAACCCTAATTTACTTCATATATATACTCATTTTCTCTCTCTCTCCTCATTTCTACTCTTTCAAAATTTTCACTCAAAGTAAAAATCCTCTCCATTCCTCTCTTTT
Organism: Combretum micranthum; assembly: GCA_024138025.1. Classification (NCBI taxonomy): domain Eukaryota; kingdom Viridiplantae; phylum Streptophyta; class Magnoliopsida; order Myrtales; family Combretaceae; genus Combretum; species Combretum micranthum. The sequence continues at coordinate 162,347 of JAMXBD010002003.1, read as the reverse complement.
TGGCGTGACACTCATCTCCACACACACACACAACAAGCTCCTTTCTTCTTCATTTGTTCTTTAAACCAACTTTAGGTGATGATTCTTAAGCTTGCCTACCATTTAATCTTGTCATGGCAAGGTTATTCATGTGTATTCTCATCTTAAATCCCCATGAGCATTTGCTAGGAATAAGAGAATGCTAATACATGAATATCAAAACATCACAAGAGTAGATCTTGTGTTTGATGAGCCTTTGTTAAGATATTATCATGTTCATGCATATAAAAGTAGAGATCTTGTATGAAAATATATGTTCATACTCTTAAACTCCTTTTCATGCATTACAAGTAGTAGATCTAGCACTCAGACACTCACATTATACTCGACATTCATGTTCATATAGATGTTTTGTGTTTTCATGCATTAATGCTCATAACGATTCCGTCTTTTGTATATAAATGTGATAGTTGATAGTTCTTTATGTAGATAAGACAAAGAACTTAACAAGGAAAAGTTTTTGTTAGAAAAATTCAAAGGAAAATTCGTATGACTTCAAAGATCCATTTTAAAAACCCTTGTATCAACTTTAAAACTCATGGTTTATATGAAAATGAAGGTTATAGATAATAGATATCATTAAGTAGTGATTTTTATAAGTTGAAATGGGTTTTGATGAGATTAATGTGTAAAATAAGAAGTAGAATCAAGATGGAAAATTTTGAGTTAGTAGTCAACTTGTAAAATTCGTAACTTTGGATGATGCCTATGGAAACACCTATTATTCAAGCTCAAAATGAATGTTTATGTATTAAATGAAGTCCTTAGGTAGTATGTATAGTAAAGTCTTAAATTTTAATGTATTATACAAGTTTTTCTCAAATGAATCATTCAAAAAGTGGATTTCTAAAAATTCGGATTTTTGAGTAAATCCAATTAAAAAATATATTTGCAAAGTGTAAAATGCAAATTTTTATGTAAAAGGTCTTAGGTACTATATGTTATGAAGATCCAATTTTAATTAAGATAACTAGAAATTTCTAAGAATGAAATCCAAAACACTAGTGTGATGTCAAAATTAGAAAATTAGATTTTCAAGAAGTAGTTATTGTTGAAGTCTTGCAAAATTAAGGAGTTCTAAAATTTTCTTTTAGCAAAAATCATCAAGATCATGCATACATTTAACTCATCACATGTCATTCATGTTAGGAAATCCTTCATACTTCATATATACTTGAATTATCAAATAAATACATTTCAAATAAGTACAAAACTCTTTTTCAGAAATGGAAATAGTTACTGATCAGATATGATCCCTCTTTTCCATGACCTAAATGTTTTCAAAACTTGGAAATAATACTAGAATTAGATATATCTTTTGAAGTAGATAGAAATCGATATAAAATTTGCGAAATTCCGAGTTAAAACGACCAAGTTATGGTCGTTTTTAAGTCGAAACTTCCAAAAATAGTGAGAATTACGATTAGTTTTGATTTATAGTTAGATTAGTTAAGTGATGAAATACTTATTAGGGTATTTCTTCCTTGTTAGGTGATCCCGAAACCAACGAATCCTTGCCACCCGATTACTATTATTAAAAGACCGGTGAACCATGGCCGAGTGAGTATCACTTCCGATTTCAATTATTGTTGTGATTGTAATGATAGTTGTACTAGTTACTTAGCAAAGGTAAAATGAATATGCATGATGGGGTTGAATGGGAATTATATATGTTGTTATTGTTATGTGAAGTGGAAATTAAAGAATATCGAAGCCAAGTGATTAATCATTGCTTGTATAGATTAGCTAGGATTGACTGTCTATGAATATTGATTGGTCACCTAAAAGAATTGGCATAATTGATTATTCGGAATTGAAGATGAAATTGAACTCATTCATAACACGATGGGGATAGAGCATTAGCATTTGTTGGTTTTCCGTGAGCCTAAACGGTGTAAAAGTTGGTTAATCGTGATGCATAAAACGAATTATTGAGTTGGTTAATCGTGATCCATAAAACGAATTATAAGTTGGTTGACCGTGAGCCTAAACGGCGTCGTACCGCAGGATTCGTTAATCTGCTAACCCGGGATGGAGGGCGCAAGGCCATCCACATATGATTTTTGGCTGGTCATATGTTTGATGAATTCACGTGTTTGATGCATATCATATGTCTGCTTAATTACTTGTCTGATTGATATGTTATAATTGCGATCATGGAAGTTTTCACTCACTAAGCTAGTTTAGCTTACACCCCTATAGTTTCTATTTGTTGCAGCACAAGTTTATTTGGCTTAGATCGAGACAGGCCACATCTCAGGTACAGGAGTTAGGTGTTTCTTATAGAAGTTGTATTCAAATTGTTTAGACTTCCACAGGAAACCAAAAGACTCTGGATGACTGTAATGGACCTTTAAATATTTTTTTGCGGGAATACCCTTTAGACTTTGTAATCTATTGCATATGCGTTTTGATTTATTATCTAATGTTATCGAATGCCGGGTTAAACTACTTAACTCCATTGAATAGAGTATTCTATTGTCGTAAAGGGATGTCTTACATCTACACGATACTCCCGAAAGACTTGGATAGTGATTCGAGAGTCTTATATAGTATGTGGCGAACTGTTACGTTTAGGATACCCCTATGAGCGTGACAGTGACCCTGCATGGTCACTGGTCGGGTTCGAGTCGTAGTTATGACCCTATAGGGTCGACCCGACCCGTTAAGATTACTAAAAAAAAAAAACAATTTTATAACATCAAAACTTTGATATATCTAATTTTTATTATTTTTTTATAGCTCTATGATTGTTTAATTTATTTTTTTGTCCCATTGAGAATGTCATGCTTTTTTATAATTAATGAGAGATAATATTCATATTTATGTATCTATAACAATCCTCAAGTAAAATAAATTCTACTATGTTGTGTTACGAATTGATTATCATATATTGAAAATCAATTATCTAGCTTATTGACTTTCCTTTTTTCTTTTATATGTAGCTTTACCATCAAACGAAAAGAATTTGAAACAAATAAGTAAAATGGAGAATATATCATGAAGACAAATAGACAAATGATAAATAAAAATAAAAAAAAAGAAAAAAATGTAAAAATAAAATAGGTCAACAGAGCGAGGTGAGTCAGGACCATGACCCTATAGGAGTAGGTTTGGGATTTACACATAAAACCCTATAGGATTGCGAGTTGGGTTTGGTTGACCCTATATGGAATCGGATCTTATTCGGGTTTTATATGGCCCGTCCCAAACCTGACGTGGTTGCACCCCTAGTAACAAGGGAAAACTTAATCATGTTATTTCAACAAAAGAAGACAATTTGAAATTACTTGCATACATATAAATTCACTTATGAACCAAATATTATATGCATCGATAAACATCATCACGGGTAGGTTCCAAACCAGGAACCAACCCAACTCGTCACCGGTAGTTCTTAAACTGAGAACTAACCCGAGGGTAACGGATTCGAAAAGGAAAAAGATCTATGATTCTAACTGATCCTTACAATTTCACCCCCCAAAACTACACGACCTAATATTTTTGGAATCGTCAATTAAAGAACCAGTTGAAGATCAACAACACCAGCAATTCCTCCGGTTTTATGCCACAAAAATTTAAAAAAAAAAAGGAAAAATTATAAAAAATTGTAATTAAAAAATAAATATTTAAAACTATTTTATATGAATAATAAAAAAAATTTATTTCCTATCCAACATATTTAATGTGTTGCTATTAACAATACAAATAATAAATATATTTGAAATTATATATTATTGAGTTTATATAGACTTCTAACCAAAGTGGACTTTTATTTATAAAAAATGTGTGACTTGTTTTTTTATTATTGGAACTTATTTGTATCTTGAATATTTTATATTATTATATTGCTACCATGACAACTAAAATATTACTAGTGATTGTATATAAATAAATGCATAATTGTAGAATTTCTTTTCACTAATAGGCTATATACAATTATTGTTAGATTCAATATTATTTCAAATAAAAAATTTATTATGTGTTTTTTTTTTAAATTAAGTAAATTATTTAATTTATTTATTTTATTTTTTTATTTCATGGTTTTGGAATCGGAATCGAAAATCATGGGAACTAACGGTTTCTAAGAACCAAGAACCGGATTGGATCCCTCAGGTTCAATTATGTACCTGAAATGACCAGTGACGATTTCTATGCCTCAAGTTCATGTAAACAAATTGTTAAGTATAAATTCAATATCACAAGCATTGAAGGTCCAAATGCCACCACCCTTTCTTGCTTGGTTTTAATTTTTTTGCCCTTAAATTTGTCATAGAAAACTTTAATGTCTTTTACTGCGATATCGAATTTCCAGACATAAATCAGACCCCCGGTAATGATGTCTATGCATCGAGTTCACTAAACAAATTGTTAAGTGTGAATTTCAATTTCATAAGCATTAAAGCTCCAAAAGTCACAACCTTTTCTTTCTTTGTTTAATTTTATTGCCCTTAAATTCATCATGGAAAACTTAAATGTCTACTATGATATCAGATTCCGTGACATAAACTAGACCCGAACCATCAACTTCACGTAAATAAATTGTTAGGTGTAAATTCAATTTCACAAGCGTTAAAAGTCCAAAAGTCTAGACATCGGCACGGTTCGGGTCGGTTCCGGACCCGAACAGGAACCGCCGGTTCACGGTTCCACATTTCATGGAACCGGAACCGGAACCGCCAGAGCCGGGCGGTTCACGGTTCCAAGGAACCGCCGGTTCTGGCGGTTCCGGTTCCGGTTCCACGAACCGGTTTTTTTTTTTTTTTTTTAAATAAAACAAAACCAAAACCTTACACGGTGTAAGTTACACCCTACCCCCCCTCAAGAACAATCCCACGCACATGTCTTCTTCTTCTTCTTTTTTTTTTTTTTTTAAATTTCAATATATATGGCGGTTCCGGACCCGTTGGAACCGCCGGTTCCACCACGCGAACCGCTTGGACCCGCCGGTTCTGGCGGGTCCTTAGACGGTTCGGAACCGTCACCGACGGGCGGTTCCCGGGTCAGGAACCGCCGGTGACGGTTCGGGGTGGTTCCCGGTTCGGAACCGCCCCGTGATGATGTCTACAAAAGTCACAACCGTTTCTTTCTTTGTTTAACTTTTTTCCCCTTAAATTCATCGTGGATAACTTTAACACCTTTTACTATGATATTGGATTCCTAGACATAAACCGAACCCAAACCAACCCGTAACGACATCTATGCATCGATTTCACGTAAACAAAATGTTAAGTGTAAATTCAATTTCGGAAGCGTTAAAGGTCCAAAAGTCATAACTGTTTCTTTCTTTGCTTAATTTTTTCTCTCTAAAATTCATCATAGAAAACTTTTAATATCTTTTACCATGATATCCGATTCCACATAAACCATAATGTCTTTAATTTTTCTTGCCGTGTCATCTTCCATAATTTATTTATTATTTTTTTATAGGATTACCGCCACCATTCGGGCTAGACATCATCACGGGTCGGTTCCGAACCGGGAACCGACCTGACCCGTCACCGGCGGTTCCTGAACCGGGAACCGGACCGGCAATGGCGAGTCTGAACCGGTAAAGGACCCGTCGGTTCTGACGGGTCCTTACGGTTCCATCCCTAAAAACCGCATGACCCGGCGGTTTTGGAACCGTCAATTCAAGAGCCGGCAGAACCGGCGGTTCTACACCATAAAAATTAAAAAAAAAAGTAAGAAAAAAAGAAAAGAAAATTATAAAAAATTGTAATTATAAAATAAATATTTAAAACTATTTTTGCATAAATAATAAAAAATTTATTTCCTATTCACAATATTTAATGTGTTATTATTAACAACACAAATAATAAATATATTTGAAATCATATATTGTTAAATTTATGTAGACTTCTAATCAAAGTAAACTTTCTTTCTTAACAATGCGTGATTCGTTTTTTGTTATTGAGAATTATTTATATCTTTGAATATTTTATAATGTCACATTGTTAATATAACAACTAAAAAAGTGCAAGTGATTGTATATAAATAAATACATAATTATAGAATTTCTTTTAACTAATGCTATGAACAATTATTGTTAGGCTCAATATTATTTCAAGTTAAAAATTTATTTTGCATTTTTTCTTAGTTAAATTCAGTAAATTATTTAATTGATTTTTTATTTTTTTCATGGTTCCCGGTTCCTCTAGAACCGGAACCGAACCGTGAGAACCGGCGGTTCCTAAGAACCGGGAACCGGACCGGCTCCCGGGTCCGGTTCCAGTTCCACCACTTTTGGAACCGGGAACCGACGGTTCGGGTCCGGTTCTAGACCCGAACCGGACCGTGACGATGTCTAATTCGGGCAAAAACCATTTTTTACCGTTGATTTTAAATTCCTTTCCGGAAAAGTTACTTTCAATGCAATAGTTATTAAATTATTATTATGCCAAAGGTGTAAATCATTCTGGATTACATGATGTCCAAGGACATGTCTTGGGCTTTCAAAGACATGCAGATTGTCTTTAAAATAGTCGTGTTTCCTTATAAATCACATCACAACGCACATATCGAACTTTTAATATAAAATCAATAACAATGTATGTGTATATATTTTAAGTTCCAAAATTCTTTTCATAGAACAGATATCAAAATTAGTTATATGCAATAAATTTTTTATAGATGGAAAATCGCGGATTCTTGGAGCATGTAATTTAATTTCATGAATTCATTTTCTAAATCTTTGAATTTTATGATTTTTATAAATGGATAATTTTATATACTTTTATTTATAGAATCAAAGTTGTTTTTTTCCCCTAAATTTTTATAATTGAAGAATGTCAAATATTTTAAGTTCCAAAATTCTATTTCATAGAACAAAGATTGAAATTAATTATATACAATAAATTTTTAATAGATAAAAAATCACAGTTTTTTAGAGCATGTAACTTAATTTCATAATTTCATGAATCCTTTTTACAATCTTTGAATTTCATGATTTTCATAAATAGATAATTTTATATACTTTTATTTATAGAATCAAAGTTGTTTTTTCTTCCTCATAAGTTTTGCTAATTGAACAATGTTTTATTTTTTCAATACACATTACCTCTCCAAACTTCAATCCAATTTTACCTCTTTATAAAAAGACAAAAAGAAAATCATACCTCTTTACGAAATAGTAAGAATGTTTTCCACTAAAACTCCCTATCAAAAATTATAACTCTTTATATAAAATATCACATAGGATAGCACAATTTCTTGCGATTGATGCTTCAAAAAATTATGAATATATGGTTCGTTTGCAATTTGTGCCACTTTTATCTGTATGTTCTTTTATTAATATTTTTCCTATTCGAACGGTGTTAAAATATACAAAACATCGTCAAAGGAGTAAGCCAAAACGGAATTATGAATATGATTAATTTATATTAACGACTTATTGCAAATTAAAACAAATTCTCTCACACATTTCAAGACTTCACCTTAGCTAATTCCGTCTCCCTCTTGTATTTTTTTTTTTAATTTTACAATCAATTAATGTATACGGTGAGTCGCCAATTATTTCAAAACACATACATTACATATAATTTAATTATTTTTATTAACACTCCAATCATAATAGATAAATTTGGAGCAAAAAGGTGCAAGCCCTCACAACGGGAGACTAAGAAGCACTATAAATTTTTATTCCAGTATGGAAGTTCTATAATTTCAGAACCACAGTGTATTTTTATTCCAATATATAAGTTCTTTATTTAATTCCTGAAATTAAATAAAACTTACAGAAAGATGATGACACCTATACCCAAAACCTAAAAAATCATGCTAATGCTTGTGGGCAAAAATTAATCGAATAGTCCGACCCGGAACACGTACAAGTACTTGATGGATCATCATAGGCATAACTATAAGCAGTTGGGCATGCTTGCTTAAACAACTGAGAGTAATTTGTTGGCTTGCATGTAATGGGCGACCCATAGGGTCCGGTACAGCAATACTGGGGCTCGTTAAACGCTAGGCAAGCACTCTTGCATGCCACCACCGAACCCGAACCCGGATCCGATACTTCGAGCTCGTTAGGACAGTTCGAATTTAGATCCGATACACAACCAGCATGTTGACAATCCCCGGTCCCACCAGCCGGTATAACTGACATTTTAACGTTGTAACCGTCCACTAAGCTGACATCATAGAAATCCTTCTGGGAAGTTAAGCTGGCAAGTGTAAACTCCACCAAAGTAGCTGGTGGCGCGCCACCGCAGTGCACTTGAGTGCACCAGCACAGTCTCCTGTGAGGCATTTGCCTTGTCCTGAAGCATCAAAGCTGCAACCGGTTCGGCCCCAAAAGCGGCCAGACCAGCCTGGTGGTGCGCTGACTTGGACAAATGCGCCTGGTGCTAACTCGAAACCGCCTTCCTTAAGTACGGCGCTGCCGCTGCCAGGTAGGGTCCCGGGCCATACCGTGTAGGGACATTGGTTTTTGAAGGTAAATACTGTGGCTGAAGCAAGAGGCCCTGCAAATCAAAGCGGAGATCACTGATTTTTACACAGATAAATGATTCCTCAATTTCTTTTTGTAAATCAAAGTCAGACATTTGTTTGTTACCTGATGCCAATCCAAACAGAAGGATGAGATTAAGTAATGTAACGGCCGGCATTATTGTAGTCTCCGTAGTCTCTGATGATGGTTTGAAGGGAAGCCTCCTACATCCATTTAAATAGGATTTCTTCTAAATTCGGCAATATCGAGGTAACTTTTGGTGCTTGTCCGGTATTTCTTGGATTACTTTTTCAATGCTATTAATTACTCTAGATTTCCTTTTGTGCCAGTATCCTACCATTTCTTTTTTTTTCCCCCCTAATATCCACCTTACATAAATTTCTACAATTCTTAATCTAGTTAATTATCTTATTATTAAATTAAATATAATAATATATTAAGTATTTAATATTTTAATAATACGATCACGATTAAATATATATATTAATAATTTTATCTAATAGACTCTACACCCATTAAATTATAATAATAATAATAAAGAGCATACATGTGTCTATTTAACTCCACATGCATTAAAAAATTATTAAGTCTGAAAAATACTGGTTAATCCTCCTCTATTACAATGAAGAGAATCCCTCTATTGGACTCCACACCCATTAAATTATAATAAAGAAAATACCTGTGTGTATTGGACTCCACACCATTAAAAAATTATTAAGTCCGATAATTACTAATTAATCCTCGATGTTATTTTTTTTTTTTAACAATTTAATAGACTTTGTTCTAATTATTTAAAAAAAATTAACGATAATCATTATAATTTGTCCTTTTTAAGTTTTATCACAGAAACTGAAACATCATTCAGTTGCAAATTCTCTTTTATTCTTTCAACAATTATCCACCACAAAACCATAACTATACATTTCTTCAAAAGTGGTGGAGAAACGTGCATTGTGACATATGACATTAATAATTAACTAATACTTCATAAATGGTATTCTCTCAGTTGAATCATTGCAGATTTTAAAGAAAACCAAGAATGTAGAAGTGTGACATGGATAATTAAGACGTTTGGATGCAATGCATGATCGTTGCTTAAAAATATTCTATGATTAATTATCTTTCCTTTTCATTGAATGCCAACGAGGAGATCCATCGTATCAATTATTATTGATATATGAGATTATTATTGTGATATTTGAACCACACACAATTTCTTTTATATTATTTTACCGTACTTCACTTAAGATTAGGCAGTGCAGATAAAACTATTCCTATTTCACTTAAAGATATTATTGATCCATTAGTTTCAGTTGTGTAATTATATTTTGTTGAAGATTATTTATTGAATTATATCAAGAAAATCATGTCTGTATTTGAAATAAATACATATTCTAAGTAATATTTAAGAAAAAAACTAGAAATGAGAACTTAATTGCTTTTATTTTTTATAGATTTTTATCTTCATACGTAATTTTATATTTATATACTTCTTTATGATTTTTTTTTTCACATGCGAAACTTCTATATAGTCTGTAATTTAACATTTATATTGTAAAATATAGAGTTCAAATAATTATGCTTGAAGTTTTAAATTATGTTTGCCAATATAGTAACGAAAAATTATTAATTATAAATTAGTAACTAAGTTTAGATTTACACAACTCAAAGGATTTTTTTTCCTTTAGTAAACTACTAAAAGGAATTTACTAGAGGAAGAAATTCGAACAAATGAGGGTTTTTCCTTCATTTTAGATTCTTTTTATTTAGCCACTTTTGAAGTGAGCAAACCCAGTTTAGCTTGCCAATTAAGAGGCCCTTTTCGATGTTGAGGTGATGATGCAACATGGCAAGCCCTTTTTCATTATCTCAACATTTCAAATCATTTATCTTAATAGCTCTATTATACTTACAATTATAAATATGTAACTTCAAAACTATAGGAAACAAGAAAAGCTCCACGTATCAATACCAATGTAATCAGCAAAATATGGCACTATGAAATTGTTATACTATTCGGGTTTTTATTTTTTTTAATGCTATTCTAATTAGATTGTGCAAAGTTGTGATGAGAATATGTTAAATGTAGTTTTCAATTTAAGAGACAATTTCTAATACAGTTTTAATACTTTAGATACATATGCACCTTCTATTACTCACGTCTTTTACAAAATATTACATTGTCATCTCTTGATTTGTATGGTTACAATTGTATCATTCATTAAATGCTCTTTTATTAAAAGAAATAACAAAATTGCTACAATTGGACATGGCTTTTTACCACAAGTAATATTATATTTATTTATTTTTAAATAATTCTTCTCAATTTTGATTTTTCTACTAAAACTTATAAATATGTTTTACTAAATTTTGATCATCTTATCAATTTAAGAAGTTTTTTCTTATAATTTTTTTTCATAATAACACTTTTTTTTATAATTCCTTTTCATTTGCTAATACTTACTCTCACATGCACTTCAAGTATATAATCATGTGAAAATTTACCTATAAGAACAAGTTCTTATTTTAGCATATTGTTATTTAAAATGATTTTTTCATCATATCGAATTAAATTTAAATGTTGGCTTCATCACGATATAATATTGTATGATTAAAAATTTGTGTCTCATACATTTGCAAAGATAAAACATAGGAGCTTAGTGAATTATGGTAGTGTTATTTTTGCCCCTTTTTCTAAAGTAAAATATGAAAATAGATTGATTTAATGAATGTATAGTACTTCAGATATTACTTTTTTACCCAATTGTTTTACTTTTAGCACAACAAAATATGTATGCATTAAAAATAACATTACTCCGCTATTGTATTATAATATAGACAAGTCTTTATGTTATTTTATCAATTTGTTTAAACAACATTTACATTTAATTTATACGTATAAATAAATATGCATTTCTATAAAAACAAATTTTTATGTTTAACTATTTAAATATATATATTTAATTTTATTCATTACAGTTTGCTAGTAAATTTAAGTAGTTAAATAACCAATCGATCTGATTCTATTAAAGAACATCCCGGACCATATAATTTTCCCCACCATCATGCCTAATACCTGATGCCGGTTTAGTAGGATAAAAAAACGGAACCAACGTGATTTCTTATATGTTTTAGCCAATATAATTTTGAAAGTTTTCTCTTTTTTTATTAATTAATAAAAAAAATATATAACCTTTTTGGGAGTTATCATATGAATAATGGTAAAAATTGGAAATTTTTTACAAGTACACCCAACCAAAAGTAGACAACTCACAAAAATATTCACTAGTACTAATGTATCATATGTTGAGTGGCCGACGTATATATCTTGATATTTTTCGAACCAAGTGTTGGCAATAATATATAGTTATTGTAAAAATATTCATATTTTATAAGTAGACTCGATTCCTGATCAATAGCCATATAATGAAACTAAATTCGATTTATAGACAAATTATATCCTTCAACTATTATACAAATCTATTGGAGTTTATGCCCCGTTTTCAGTAGCCGTTTTTTGTAGTTAAATGTATAATGAATGAATATTTGACTATACATTTATTATTCATTTATTATACATTTAAGAGTCATAATTTTGGTATTTGTATAATGAATGAATATTTGACTATACATTTATTATTCATTTATTATACATTTAAGAGACATAATTTTGGCATTTATTGCGGCTAGCTGTATACACATATAAATATGTGTTTTGTTAGGGTTTGTATATGAGTGAGAAAATGAGAGAGTTTTGATTTGTAATTTGTTAGTCTCTCTCTTTTGTACTCCATTATCGACATATAGTGAATTCTCTCGCCTCTATCCGTGGTTTTTCTTAATTTGGGTTTTCCACGTAAATCTTGTGTGTACTTTATCATATCTCTTTGCTCTTGCCATTGTTCGTCTCTTCTAACAAAGTCATTATATCTCCTCTTCATTACACAATTATAGTAATCACAAGGATGAAATTATGTAATTTATTTATATGATCTACTAAATCATTGTTTTATACAAAATGATAATTATAATAATTGACACTAAATCAAATTAATCATTGAGAATAACTTCAATACCATTAACATGTCATGTGGATTAATTAGTTATAATGCAATAAAAGTTACTTTGCTACCAGAAAGAGACTATCTTTATAGTGAAATGATAAAATTCCTTACTAATATGAGAGGAATTTTACTGCGGTGAATGTTCTTAGTTAAAATGATGTAAACCTTAGCACAATAAAGGACTAGTCTTGTAAATACATATTGACATAGATTTTTTTTTTTTTTAAATTGAAATCTTATACGGTGGATTTTTTCCAAATGGCATATAATCTCCAGCAAATAAGCATGACCTTTAGAAAATTTAATGTATTTAATGTTTAGAAATATATCCATTTTAAGGTATTAATATTTTGAGTCGTTAAAAAAATTAAATATTTTTCCGAAGGAATCAAGTTATCCAATAGAAAAATTTGGGGAATATTAATTAAAAAAACTATTCACACATCAATATTTAAATAAATTTTGTGAAATGTTGATGCATCATTTGTGAATTGAGTAATTATAGAGATTTCTCCTTGTGGATCAATCGTCTCTGCTAGCTCTAAAGCCGGGGATCTGTAATCTACACTAGTATATTTCACTATATCTAATAAACCTTTTGGTTACAAATAACTTGTCAAATTTGGTCTCAATTCACTTTGATCAAACCTCATGCTAACAATTACGTATCTTTGATCTCAGAACCTATTTGTAATCGACAACTTTCAACAAATAAGAAAAAATAAAAAATAAAGGATGTAAAATAAAAAGGTTCCTTTAAGTGTTCGGTGATGGTCCTCTTTTTAGAGTGCTCCCGAGTTTTAATAATTTATACACCTAATATTTTACTCCTAAACTAGGTTTTAGCAGGCAAGTGGACCTATCGTTTTAGTAGCATATAGTAGAGTATAGGGTTGTCTTCACATGGAACTTTACAATCACTAGTACTTTCTAGTCCTCCTATTACCTAGTCAATTGATTTATAGATTGATTATGAGTCAATTACTTTAATTGACACAAAATGACACAACAAGATACACAATACAAAATTTAACAATACACTTATTCATCCTCTTAACATGATCTAAGAATAAATGGGTATTCTAACAATTAATTATCTACAGGAATTCATTAGGTATATGAATGTTCTTCTTGGAATTATTGAAATCTAATTTTACTCAAGTCTACTGGGATCTCTCCCAAATTAACAACCAACTAAAATTGCTTTAAGTTTAGTAATTATCAAATTCCCATAAAGAAATGTAGAAAGCCTCACCATAATATCTCTATTATTATAAGCAACTTATTCAGTAAATTAGATCTATTCAATTGAACCATTTCTCTATGTTTTCCATTGAAATCTAGTCAACAAATATGTTATGCGCTTACGCTATTCCTTGAATTGTTAAGTTCAATTTACTAAATCTAAATAATTATCAGATAATTGGTAGATCACATCAAATTCATGTTAAAGTGATAGAACAAATCCTACTTCTCTACTCAAACATGATACAACTAGTACGCACAAACAACTAGTAAAAACAAAAACATAACAAGAAACAACAAGAGTAGAGAAGAAAAACCCCTTTAAATGAATTTGAATTGAGATCTAGAGTCTTTTCAATTGAACAACATGAACGACACACTTCCTGGACTTTCTCGAGTTCTTCAAGACAACAATTATGAATTTAAACACTTGGATTAACATAACACTAACTATAAAACACACACTTTCCCTCCTCTCTCCCTCCTTGTTGGAGGTAGAGGTTCTACCAATGTCAAGAGCTGAAAAAAAAAATACAATGGAAAGATGATAGTGTGTGTATGAATTCATTCTCTTTTCCTTAGTAGTGCAAGGTATTTATACTCTTAATAGGATGCCCATTCGAACGTCACTCTCTATGGAAATGTTTCATAAATGTTTCCCTTTAAAGATGTCGATTCAATCTTAGAAAATTACTAAACAGAGCCGATCACACCCTTCATCACGGGGGTTATGGAGGGGGTGATCATCTTTGATAAATAATTTTCTCTTCGTCACGCGCATGATACTCAAGAAAATGAAATTTTTGTCTTCATTAGCAAATGATCATGCTCGTAATTGATCCTGTGATGGTCTCTGATCATCTTTCTTCATCTTGATCACGAGCTTGATGGATCTAGTGATCATTATTGATCTCAAATTCCTCCTTGATAATGCCCATGATTGCTCTTTAATCCTTCTATAAATATCATAACTCTTTTATAACGCACATGATGGCTAGAATTGGCTTGATCATTTGCTTAAATGTGGATGACTGCCGTTGACTTGTTCTAATGTTACTTGAAAGGAATATATCACAACTCTGGGTATCAATTCTCAATAAATTCTCTAATTAAGCACTAAATGCCACTTAATATCCTAAGGAAATCATGAATAGTTTATGCCTATCATTTTGCTAAAAAAAATAAAGTAAATAATGAAATTTTGATTGCATCTCAGAGTAGATGTTTGCTTCTTCTTTTTTTGTGTCTTCTAATTAAATTTGAAACTCTTGGGTTTATATCTTGATGATCTAAAATAGCAAACTAAGGATCAAATCAAATCTAAAATAATCATATCATATGATTTTTATCATGATATTTTGCACATGTTGTGAATGATATCTTCTTAATCTTCAAAAATGATATCTTCTATTTTCAATTGTTAAATTAACATCCAATTTGAAATTTCTCCATATCCTTATTAAATAGGAGAATATCTTGCTTTTATTCTCCTTTTGAAATTTAAACTTCCATAAGATTTAGCTAAAAACGTCTCTGAGACTTTAGATGATTGTAACTTGATCACTTAAGTTAAGCTTGAGACATAAAAACTTGAATTAATAGCATATGAAATTAGACCGACCTAACTATCATGAGTTCTTGAACTAAAGAACTTCAATCTAAATTTGATTTAAATCCCCAGGATATATTATTTTAAATTAATGGAACATTTTCAACTCATTACCTAAATACATTTAACTTTGAAGCCATGCCTTCAATTTGATGAAATCTTTCAACACTAAATTGATATTATCCATTATGATCGTGAATCATTCATGTCAGATTTAACATCTAAATCAACCTCTAGTTGTTACTATTTTGTTGAAAATTTTCCATATAACCTTTGAGCTCCCCCTCTAAGTTGATCTCATCTCCAGAAAACTTCTAACTTAACCCCTGGGTGTTGTGGTTTTTGTTTATTCTTCTGTTTCAACCTCCGAGCTAACCTTTGAGTCCTTTGATTAACCATCTTAAACTTCTTTTATCTACATAAAATTCATATTAAACTTTCACTAACAACAGTTACATAGTTAATAACTTTGTTAGTAATCTCTACTTTTTTTTTTATCACCAAAATTAATAAAGAGAGAAGCCTAACACTCTCCCTTAAATGTTGATATCTTCTAACATAATTTATCTAAAAGTAAATATAAAAATAAAAAAGAAAAGTGTTATATGCAATAAAAAATAATAAAAATAAAGTAAAAAAAAGACAACAACAACAATAGCAACGTAATCATGCCTTATGGATGCTTTTGAAAAGATATATTAATCTATTGAAGATCATTGAACACCATCTTTTAAAGGAAAAATGTCAAATTTGTGATCTAAATTTTGCGTAAAAATCAATTTGATAGTTAAATTTTGCATAAAAATTCAATTTATAACTGCTTTTACTGTATCATTAACACTATTTACTTTATTTTTTAACATGAAAGAAGCAGCTTATTAGCATCATCCAATGTTAGGAGAAGCAGCAGAATTTCATTGATTAGTTGCCTCTTCCGCATCAATAAACAAAGTAAATGTAATTAAAAAGATAATAAAAATAGTTATAAAAAGTTTGATTAAATATTAAATTGATCTTTTTAAAGTTTGAATACTAAATTAAGCTTTTTATGCAAAATTTAAATACCAAATTTGATATTTACCTTTTTTTTAATAATCAACCAATGTTAGAGATGCTTAATATTTCGATTATATGCTATACTATAACTTAATAAAAAAAATATTATATAAATTTTTCGATTAGAATAATTTTCAAATTTTATGTTATAACTTTTGTTTTTGGGATAATGGTAAAATTAGCTCGTAAACTTTTGGGTTTTTTTTTTTTAAATTTTTTTACATAGTTGCTAACTTTCATATCTACCTGAACTTTTATTTGTCAAATTTACAACTTCCCCTCTAATTGGATTATTTTTATACCATTTATCCAACGAGCAATTAATGTGTCACTTTTTCAAAAATGACGAAGATCCTAAATTTTGCAAGTAAAATTTCAATTAAATATAGCAACTTCAAACTTTAAATGTATATTTTGATAAATAAAAGTTTAATTGAATATGGCATTAGCTAATTTCAGATTTCAAGTGAAAAAATTAGAAAAATATCAAAAGTTCAAATATATCTTTAATATTGTTATTAACCTATTATATATTAACTAATGGATTCACAACCCAAGAAATTATCTCATATGATAAAGAATTGGACGAGTGGAATTTGTTAGGTGGCATTAGACGTAGGCATGGTTTTGCTCCAAACAAGGAATTATCATTGGCGGTTTCAGAATTGGAATCGAATCCATTGGCCGATTCCAGAATCGGCTATTGGACCGCCAATTTCACAGTTTCTTGATGGTTATTTCGCCTAAAACTGATGAAATTGGTGGTTCCATTGAAAAAAAAAAAGAAAAAAATAAATTAAATATACAATTATTAATATTTAAATTTTTTCCTATAAATAGTAAAATTTATTATTTATTCACAATATTTAATATGATATTACCAACAACACAAATAAACATAACTTAAAATCATATATAATTAATTTAAATGAACTTATCCCAAAAGTGAAATTCATTTTTATAATAAAGTGGGATAATTTTGTATTATAAGTTTTTTTAGTCTTTAGAGTATTTTGCAATCTCTTATTACTAACTACAATTGATATTGAATGTATTTGTATACAAATAAATGTGTATTTTAAACAAATTCTTAAAAATTTGGTTAAATAATTTAATATTTTTAGATCTAATAATTATTTTGAGTTTAAAATTTATTTGATTAAAAACTAAAATTCATTATTTTTATTTTAAAAAAAGACGGTTCCACAATTCAAAAGTTGGAACCGGAAATCGATAATTCCATGGAACCAGATCCGAAACATGAGAGACGGTTACGGTTCTGGTTCCTCAATTTTAAGATTCAAAACCGATGATTCTAATTCAGGTTTGATTCGATTCGGTTCCACAACCATGGCGATATAAATCTAGCACCTAGCAGCAATGTCTATTTTTTAACTTAATTTAACTTTTTGCTTTGTCGGCAATTAAGATCGATCTCTTATTTTCGTTTAACATTCTTTCAACTGTGCATGTAACAACTGTTATTTACTCTAATGTGTATTACACAATAGTGCGGTTTTTGTTTGGTTTACAATCTAAAATTGCATAGACAGCTTATTAGACCTAGTTTTTTTTTGTCTAATTATGTTTTAAATGATTATGTAAAATTAAACAATTTACATATAGAATTGTTAAAATGGAAACAAATAGGCTTTTCGTATATGTATATTCCACCCAATTCCTTTACAACGAGGCCCAATGGGTCAAATATTTGTGATGAAGTCGAGAACGCCACATAGACATTAGGTGGTCCAGTGGAAGATATTGGGCCTATTAAAATTCTCACAATTTGTTAATGTTGATCCAAATCTTCACGATTCCCATAGCAAACGTTTAATTAATGCCATTAAAAATGAACACGATTAAATTTTCTTTAATTTCACTTCAACAAGAGTTAAAGTAGAGTTCCACTTTTGAATCTTCGGGAAGATTATTTGGCACTGTATGATTGCAGACACTAAACTGTATAACCAAGAGTTATCGGCTAATACTTTATTGATATTATGGTTATGGATTCTCGCCATCAACTTCCACCTTTATTTGTCTCCTTATCATAAATACATACATACATACATATAAACAGTTGAATTTGATGCCATTTATGAAATATGAGTAAGCAAATTAAAGATTAATTTGATATTTAAACTTTGACTATTTTTAATTAATTACCTAAATTTTAAATACCTATACTTTACTATTACCAATTTGAATGCCTAATGGGAGATTTCTAAGGCCAGCAACATTAACATCTAGTATTTTCTATTTAAATGGCTTTCTTGTTCAAATATAAATGGCCACATATCCTTGGCAACTATTTTAATAAATATATTCCGCTAAAGTTTCTTTTCTAACAAGACTATTATAGCTTAATTGTATTGTTAATGGTCTAATCTAAAACACAAGCCACTCGAACTAAGTATAGCCCATGAGCCAATTGAGTTAACCACTTGGGCCAAAGCTCTGTCCGTGTTAGTAGTAGCCTAAGCCCCCATCAAGACAACCATCACCATTGAGTTGGCATCCGATCAACTCCTTCAACCCTTAGCTGGCTCTACAATCAATATCTCTTAATATACTCTCCTTGATTGGGTTTGATACATATGAAAGTAGATTAGTGAGTCCATCCCATGTCCACTGTAACCATTACCAAGCGCCCACTTTTCTACTCTCCTATGATCCCATGGTACACTTAATCGTTGAGGATCAACCAACTATAAGTAGCCCCCTTCCTTTTATAAGAATAGTAATATTGCGATAATATCTTTTACACTCACAATTTGTCCATCTATCAACATGCTCCTACCTTAGGCATCAGAATAGTTGTGTTGAGCCTAGTCCCAGTACATTATTAACTGTTTTTATTTTGCATACCCATGATACTTTTCAATCTAGTCCAGATTATCAATATCCAACTTCTACCTTATTCAAATTAGTGACAGGTATGAATACTAATTTTTTTAATAGAGATATGCATATATATCTTATTTTTGACCAATTATCAACCAATACCGGTTAATAAACATATTTTTTAAAAGTATAGTTACGGACTCATGAACGCATGACGGTCTATGATTAATAAGGGGGGAAAAAAAGGAAATCAAATAGGCAGATATCTTTAGACAAGGTAAATAAAAATAGTGATATTAGTCTTAAAAAGCTTAACAAAGTATTGTAATCAACAGTCTCAGTTCAAACACAACTTAAAAATTGACTAAAACGTAAGTATTAATTGTAACATTTCTTATTTATATATACTTATATATTTCCAATCCATGCAACATGAAAATTTCTAAAAAAATATTGATTTAGGAACACTGTTTTGAACTATAGACCACGACAATCACTTCTCTTCCGTAATTCATATACGACTTATGGATGGTCAATATTGCCTGGGGGGAATCACAAAAGTACATGGTCCATTAATCTGGCTTCCAACACAAGGAAAACTAAGGAAAACGTCCCAGCATATTTCAGGGAGAAAGTACCTGGAATCTGACACATCCATCTAAGCTTGAAAAAATTAATATCACGATGATTACGACGGCGGCACGGCGCGAAATTGGGTCCTATTTCTTCAACCTATGCGACAGATACGGCATATTGACGACTACGTTGGACATGGAAGTTTCCTTTCCTTGCCTTTCCTTCACATGGGATAATATATAAGTAAAACGCGCACAGATTCTAATTTCTAACGGGCGGAATTGAATATTCATGGTCTAATAACGAAGATGGAAAATTCATAATCATGTGTGTCACCAGTGACGTCGTCAAATAGTTGACCTGATGACTCTGTCTACTCGATCTCTCTGGTCTCTCCATCCTCTGATTCTTAATATGTATGAAAATATAAAACGAAAAATTTGATAAATAAATAGTTCGGAAAAGAGGAAATTCTCAGTTTATACTATAATATAAGAACTCCCCAAAGAATTGAAAAAAAAAAAAAAAAGAAAATTTTTGTATCAGGAGGACACATATATCTCAAACTGTAACCCCAAAAAATTAAGCACGATTGACATACAGAAAATATGAGCCGAAGTGATTACATAAATAATCGGTATATATATGACTGGGATTGAATTTTGTTGTACCAAACTTGCAATCACATTGGTGTTTGAGCAAATGAGCTACGTGATCGTGATCGCTAACAAAATATCACGATACATTATCTATGTTACTCGAACTCTAATCTTCACTTTCTCTTGTCAATCCGACTATTGGACTCTTTCGGCGTCATTGGCATTTCCTTTTGGTACTTATTTTCGAGCTCAAAAACACGAAGGATGCTCAAATGGTCATGCCAGGAGTGCATAGTCCTGACATAGAACTTCAAAACCAGCAATAAAATCAAACCGTTTAGGACAGAATTGAAAACCCAAGCACCCATCCCATTGCACCCATCTTTCCAAATGTGCAAAAGCAACACACCCAGATGGCACACCACATTGTACACCAAAAGCAGCACCTGACAGTTGACCACGAATGGGAAGCGCGCATTGGGCAACCCAATCGCTATCCAGAATCTGTACCCGTACACTACGCTGTACACCAAACTGGTCGACAAGATCGCAAGTACTTGGAAAGACTGAGAAAACTCAAGCCATAAGAACGACATGCAGAGTAAGAATGATTGGTTTAACAATTGGAAGAATGAGAGTCTCCTGCGCCGTAGGATCTTGACGTATGTACGGAGGAGATGTAGGAACCGAGAGAGGTAGTATATGTAGGACCAGAAGAAGACGCGCCCTGAGGGCCGCGTTCCGAGTGGGAAGCAGAGGAGCCATTGGAAAGCGGTGGTCCGGGAGCGGTGCCAGAACCAGCGGGTCTCGCGGATCTCAGCGGAGGCGGAAAGAAGGATTCCGAGGAAGATGACGGCGGAAGTCAGGGAGACGGCGA
Organism: Combretum micranthum; assembly: GCA_024138025.1. Lineage (NCBI taxonomy): Eukaryota > Viridiplantae > Streptophyta > Magnoliopsida > Myrtales > Combretaceae > Combretum > Combretum micranthum. Next base: position 140,980 of record JAMXBD010002003.1, on the reverse strand, counting down.
GGCTGTGAAGTGCTGGGATGGGGCCTAGTGGGATGGGACGGCGGCGGGGAGTGAGGAGGAGGTGGAACGTGGTGGAAGTGAGGATGTAGAGTAGGGTGGATGTAATGAGGAATAACCAGGTGGAGCCCCAGGAGTGTTCGTGGCTCCATCGGAAGTTTACGATTGTTGGGTGTTCAGAGAGGTAGAATTTGAGTGTTTCGGAGATTCCCATGTTTGCATTTAGGTTGTGTTTGGCGGTGTTGGGCTTTGGATTGAAATGGATTGAGTAAAGGGAGGGAAAAAGAGAAGCTGGGATCTGTGGAAAGAGTTGTGGGGTTTGAGAAAGTTTGGATTTTGAGAAATGGGTTGTGGGGAAAAAGGTGGAACCGTGGAGGAGGATTGGATGGCAGATTTGTTTGGTTGGTGAGAAAATTTGATTGGATTTCTGAAGCTTGAAGGAAATAGAACAAAGTTTTGATTAGTCGGCGATTGGAAATGAAGGTCAGCGAATGATAAAGGGGAGCTATATATATATCTATACATACATACATACATATCATTTATATATATATATATATATGTAGAAAACGTGTGAGAAGATGTGTGGTGTGGTCATCCTTTTTCTAGAAGTCTTAAGTCTTAATTATGAAACCCTCTGGTAACATTAAGTTGAGAAATTTCCACCTTTGTCGATAAGTTTTTCGGCTGAGACTAATTGGTGTTGTGTTATGAATCCATGTTTAATATAATACGTATATGAAATATATGAAATTACACAGAGATGAAAACAAATTTATAGAGTAATTCTACTTAATCATATTCTAATAATATATTATTATATCATGGCATTCATAATTACATCGTTATCACATCTCGTGTCGTATTGGAAATTACAACAAATTGTACGTAGATAGGGCAAGAGCAGGACTGAAAATGACACGTAAACCCGAGACAAATACTAAACGACTCTTGGAATGAGCATTAGAATAGAATGTCGTGGTTTATGGAAAGGTAAGGCCAATTACTGGTCAATTAGAAAAACTTTTTCCACACAAAATAAATTTCCTTTCACAGAAAAATTCTTGGGTGTGTTTGTTTCATTTTATGTTTTGATAATTTTATATCCTATTTTGATTGTTTTTAGATAAACGTATGTTATAAAATAAATATAAATAAAATATAAATATTTTTAATTATAAACAGATTAAATATAAATAAAATACGAATAAAAATCAAATCTACATACACTGTTAAAGATTAGGGATTTCCCGTATCTAGTAAGTATTAATTATCTCGTATTCTATGGAGAGCAAGTGCATAATATGATTTCAAGATTTTATTCTTCCGCAAATAACGTAAGCAGTTGCTGTTGATAACACTAGAATATATAAAATATAATGCTGGAATCACGATGAAGGTCAGTTTTACACTTACCCATCTGGCAAGTCATTAAGCCAGAACTTCTTATCTTCAAAAAATTTTTCTAGAAAAGTGATGATGACAATTTTTCTTCCATTCCTGTCCGGAAATTATATTGGACGAAGTTGCACAGCTTGTCTCAATCATTTGTAGCGAAGGGTAGGTATGCGCTCGACTTCTAGAAAATCATGCTATAAATACATTCTAAATCATTATGAGTTATTTTTAGCTGGAAAATGGGAATATATACGAATTAAGTCAAATCCGGCGGTCGGACAAAATTTCTTAATACATTAATCTCTTCTCTAAGAAAAACTACAAAATAAGTGATCTTTATTTTTCTTTTCTTATTCCTTTCATCTATGGTTACTAACAGGGAGTAGAATTACAAGTAACAATACCATATTAGGACAGGAAAAATAATACATTTGTTAATACAATTAAAATTACATCCGAATTCAACAAGAAATTCAAGTTGAATAGGAATTGGATGGAATTGTGCTCTACTAAGATTTAATCTAGATTTTTGGTTCTTGATGAATAAAAACGTGAATCGGTTAAGCTTATTTATTTTTCAACGAGTGATTAGGCCGTTAACCATGAGTTTTTCTTGTGATTTGCATTAGAATGCATGGAAGCTGCATATAATTTGTAGCAAGCTAGGTTTATGATATTTACAGTCTCTTATGTGTTCATTACATATATCATGCTAAAACTTAGAATCTACTACAATTCACAAATAAATTTAACTCAAATATACTATGGTTACTCATAATTCCATAATATATCAGTACAAACATATACCTCGGTTATGTCATAACATTACACTAAGGTAGTTTAAAGAGTCGGTGGAGTTCATATACTAATCCAATAGTTTACAAGAATGAACCAAGTTAATTGTAAGAATCAAGCTCAACTAACCATGGATCAATTAACAAAAGTGATAGGCCTATCATCCTCTAGCAACATATTGCCACATGTTGAGTTCTCTATCTCCAAAATATCAATCATTACTAGCATCAACCTTGTAATCCAATAATAGATCATATCTAGATATGTTATCAACAACTATGTCATTACCTACTCCTATATCATAAAACATAAAAGGGTAAGTCAAAGTTTAGTATGGAGTAACCACAATTACAAGTACATACTCAAACATTAATACAATCGCATATATTCATAAAACTAAATGTAGCAAACAGTGATTTATTGTCTTGAACTTTAGGTCATGCAAATAGACAACTCAGTGTCCTTTTACAAATATTATATATACACACACTTTATTGGGTACTCCTAACATCCATGGGTCCGCAAATTCTAAATCTATGCAAATCCTCTTTGAGTAGATCTCTATATAGGGACAACACCACCCAAAAAAAAACTTTTATTTATAAGCTATTTATAGCATTAAAAACATAAGTCAATTTATGTGCTCAAGCCTAAACTATTATATAAGGTTATCGCCTAATTTTTACTCATGAAATATGCAAGCTTTGCTTGGCATGAGCTTGTTTTATAAAGTTGTTGAATTTGAGAGTAAAATAAAGTTTGTTTATCTAAATAAGTCGGGTTTAAACTTCAATTTAGATTCATAAACCGGCTCGGAAGTAGACTCAATTAGGCTCACAAGCAAGCTTAGAAGTATATTCAATAAATAAGCTTGTTTATCTAAGTAAAAAATTAATTTCTAAATTATATATATATGTACATAATTTAATATGTTTATTTTGTATATTTAGTTTCTTAAATTTTGTCTTGTCTTTAAAACTTATGAGCACGAGCTACTCGAGCTTAATAACCAAACTCGTTTATCTAAACAAGTTGAGTTCGAGCTTGAGAATATCTTATCTCTCTAAAATGAGACAACTTTGAGCCTATGTTTCAAATTCAATTAAAAGTTCATTTCAAACTAGAGCTTAATACTTTTTAAATGATCGAGTTTGAAACTTCAAAAGCTCGGATTGCTCAACCATTTTTAGTACTACAGTTAACTAATGGTAGTTTTGTTAAAGAAAATTTTTTTATTTTCCGTCAACTAAAAAATTTAGAAAATTCAGGCTTTCCTGTATTGACTTAATTATCTCATCCTAATACGGCAAGTGGATTAAATGATTATATAATTTTTCTTTGTTCTGCAAATCACGTAAGCACTTATTTTTAGTAAACACAAGTTATGATAAAATTTAATGCGGGATTCTCAATGAAGGCCAGCGTTATCTCGTTTGGAACTAATTACCCTCAAGTCGTTTTCACTTCAAAAATTTGTTCTAGATGTAAGAACAAACTTTTCTTGGTCCAGAAACCACCCTAATCTTCTCATTAAGAAGATGGAAAACGAGTCTATGCAAATGCTGAAAAATAATGAGGACAAGCCATTAGCAAACTCATCCTTAATAATTTGATTCTCTTCCTTACGAAATTATTTTGACAACAGCACTCCTTCCACTTTGTCTTTATTAATGACAGCATGATGCATTTAGACTTTAAATTTTAGAGTTACGGAAAACCAAGCAATCAATACATTATTTTTATATCTTATACCTTACTTCTAGCTGGAAAAGTAGGAGCATAAACAGCTAAGTCTCCTTGCACACATGGCATCTAATGATTAATGGAAATACACGGAAAACCAAATGGAGATAAGAAAAATTATTTATTAAGACCGAAGAACCTTTAATAAAATAAAATCATAAACTTACCCATAATGTAACATCTCAAATTTAATATGATCCTAAATTTTCTCTCGTAATCCACTTTAGTAAAAATTAGGTGTGACGAAGGAAAAGTTTGCAACAAAAATTCTCTTTGTTATAAACAATTAGAAAGAAAAGGTTAAGAAACGCACATCAATAAGTATCTAAACTTTAATCTTCCGTTTTCATAACGAAAATTAAAATAGAATTTATAACGGTTTTGAAATTTTGGCCACAATAGTTATTAGAAGTTGTAAAAATCCTTAGAAAATTTAGTTATAAACTTTAAATAAATTTATAACCTAAAGTTAGCATCTAATATTTTCAAATTATAATATGATTAGAAATACATAATCTAATGATAAAAACATTGAAAAAATTAATAATTCAAGTTAGAGTGGAAACCTAAAACAAACTGGGCTCTACGAAGCTTGATATTAAAACTCTCATCAAATTTAAAGGCAGGGATTCATGTAAATACATGAGGATTTTGCAATAAAAAAATTACTTGATAAAGATGAAGGAAACATATATCATATACTAATAAGAATATAGGGTTCACAAACAATATTGAAATGAAAAATAAAACGAGTCATAGAAATTTCACCATATTAAAAACATAAGAAATTTATAAGAAAGACTATTAAATCACGATGGCAATGATTTTAAATGGATAGAAAATAGAACACCTTATAATGTTGTAAAACAAACCCTAGAACCAAAAAAGGACTGATAGCTGGAAAAAAAAAAATCAAAAGTCCAAAAATACAAAAATGTGAGTAGGTATGCCATTGGTTGTTGGGTGTTCCACATACAAATATACATATATATTCACATAATAGTCAAATTCATCATGCGCTCAACAGGAAGTAACTTTGGCATAATAAAATAAAGAGTGAATGTACATTTGGTACCTGAACTTTAGTGAAAAGGTTAATAAGATACCTGAATTTTAAAAAGTCTAATTTCATATCTAATTAAATTTTTTATGTCCTTAAATATTATCCCACTTTACATCATGGTACATGTCCATTACTTAAAGAGATAATGAAAGAGGAGGTAGAATTTAAGGGTACGAAGGTTTAATTGGGTATAAAATTGGACTTTGTAAAGTTTATGTACCTAATAGACCTTTTCATCAAAGGCCAAGTAACAAGTCGGGCAGTCTCCCTAAAATAGAAAATAAGAAATGGGCATGACATAAAGATTCTGATTTAGCCCTTTGCCCATTCCTTACCTATATGTTTTTTCATAGCATAGTCATATAAACTAAAGATATAAACTCAATGTCCAAGCTTCACTTGTAATGCACATGCTCATGAGCCTTCATCATGCCATGCCCATATTGTTAGTTTTTAAAACCATTAAAGAGGCTTAAAGATATGAATTGCAAGTAAGATTGACTTAGAGACATAAATGATATCGCTTTCCTTAAAGAATTTGCGGCTCTCACACAAAGTTTGCCATAAAAGATATATAGCGGAATTTCCCCTAGGATACAACTAAGTCTTCACACTTGAATAGTAAATATTCAAGTATCAAACCACACTTAAAAAAATTATGTGTATAGTTATATACTAAGAAAATAGATACAAAGAGAAGAATTCTAATGATAAATCAATTATTTTTACTATCAGATGCAACACATGTTATATCATGAATAGATATTTCAACCATCGTAACTTTTCCTAAGAGTCACATTGTTTGGACATAGGTTACATCCTTTGAATTTCAATCTAATTAGGTGTTAATTAACTTGAAACATCATCACGAATGGATGTAATCCAAATACACAAAACTCTTTAAGAAATTAATCAAAAGTTGAAATTTTTTCAAAAATTAACTGTTGAAATAAAATTGTAGACACGATAGTGGAGATCAAAGGCGTGATCAAGCCTGTGAACTTCATTGTGCTAAACAGATCCATGATCATGACCATGGTATGGCCTATGATATTTATAGTTGCCTTGGTCACAACCATGATCAGGGCTAGTTATCTCCATGGACTTTCAAGAAATTCATCACAACCATGCCTATCCTGAATACCGCAATTTTATTTCGTTCTTTTTCTTTGTTTTAAGAACAAGATCTACATTAGAGATTACATAATTGACAATTTATTTCTACATATATTACACTATCTATCTACTTAGATAATAGATAAATGTTTGGTGTACCAAAATTGGTATCCCAATTGTGCTCCCACCAACTATAACATGACACATAAGTAAATTACATAACTTAATACAAATATTGTTCAATACAATTGCCATGTGTTTAATTAAGATTGGTTGGAATAATATTAAGACAACAAAATAAGGACAAAAAATATTCATCCATAACATAATAGATGACCATGTTAGCTACAACAGTTGACATCTGTGATGCCCTTTTTAACCCTCCCAACTAGCACCTTTTATGTCCTCGAGTACTTCTTAAGCCTTCTAGTCTCTAATGTCATCCAAGCTTTTATTACCTTAAGACTCAGCACGAAACCTTAAAAAATTGAAATGATATTCATCCCCTTTCCTTTTTTGTTTAATCCTCCACCTTAGAATCATCATTCTTAAGAAGATCACCGAAAATCAATATCTCTTACAACAATAATAAATTTCAAACTAGACTTCTCCTATACCAAAATATATCCATAGGTTTCTAAAAAGTATAACATTCTAGGATAAATCTAATACATATACCTTACATTCGATACTATGTGCATTTTCTCATTATGTAATCTAACATTAATTGTAGTTGCAATAGCAATATCCAAGCCATTAATTGACTATACTTAAGAACAAAAGTAACAATCTTCTACTTAATTAGTAAACAAAATTCGCCGAATACTTGGAAAGTTTACGAGTGTTCATTGATTGTTTTGATAGAGATGAGTGCTAAAGAAAGTATGAGAGATTCGAGAAAAAATATTTGCAAAATGCAAATATATATTTTGTTAACATTTCATCAATCATCAAAAGTTATAATTCTTCTAAAGTTAACAGTAGATAGAACTCTGATTAATTATCGGTTCATCCAAATATTTTATTTTGAAAGAACATAAGTTCTTAAATTGAAACACCACACCAATTCAAACATTGAGACATGTAACTTCTAAGCACACATCTTGTAGAATTTTGTAGATTGGGTAAACAATACCAGGAGATATCAACGTTTAGGGCTAAATTCAATTAAAGTATTAATGCTTTAGGTAGTTTTTGGTGGTGCAATCCCAGCCTTAGGTCTTTTCGAGTTGAGCCTTTCATCTCACTAAGCTAGGCTACAAGGTACGACTGTACGCCCCATTAGTGAAATTTCCTCCTCACCAACCCAAGTGTAATGCCCAAATGGCTTTAAGACACTTCTGTTCGGATACAACACGGCTTAGTCGGCACTAACCTGCATAACATGGTATTGTGACACTAGATGATCATCCACTCGCCTACTACTAATATAACCATCATGATAACCAACCACCTACCCACTCGCCCATGACAAACACAACTGCTAAGCCAACTGTCCATTCACCCACGACTAACATAATCGTTAGGTCAGTCCCCTATAAATATGATTAGACCACCCATGATCAAGGTAATGTCACATAAAACCATCTTCTCCCATTTATTATACGAGCTTTCAATGATAAACACTAACTTAAGCATTGGAGTGGTCGTATCGAGCCAAACACCCAATGTACCACTAATGAATTTTCTATTTTGTAGATTCTTTTATACTATGTTCCAAGCCCATTATCAACTGATCTAACCCCTACTGGATTTAAGCAACGTTTAGCGTTGTCTATGGGAATATTCGACTCATAGTGGAAGGATTCTTTAATTCTTTTTCTAAAAAAAAAAAAAACCTACAACAAATTTCATAAAAAGGTGAAACCCTTGACTTTGACATGCTACCTTATGCCTAAAACAAAAGAAAATCTTAGGGTGATGGCCTTGAAGATGACATGAACTCCACCTCAAGGTCACCTAGTTCCGTGAGACACGACGGCTCCTAAGCAGGACCTAGCATTCAACCAGCCTCTGATGGCCCCCAAAATAAGATTGCCTCAACCACCTAGAAGACATGCTCCACCAGGTGGTAGAATAAAATATTGAGATTATTAAATGCAATATGGACATCAAAAAGCGCTTCAAGGATTGAAGCTGGGGACATGGGATTCCCAGCTATCGCAATGTAGTGACAAAACCTTACTACTAATGTGACTTGATCACATTTGCAAGTTTCCCATGACCCGAAGAACCTTTCAATTGCATCTATGACATCAAAAACACAAGTTGAGCCTCCTTTGCCAGTGGAGCTCCCTGTATGCCACGAAAAACAATTCAAGGACATGAACCCTAAGAAACTGGAGAAACAGATTAGAAAAAAATCAAAGATCAAGGAAAGCAAAAGGAACCCCCCCCACTCCTAAAATGACCCGAGTGGTCATCAAGACAACCCTTATCTCAATTAGTCATTGACGAGCCATGGCCACCGAGGTTGAAGCTACCCACATTCAAGCTTTATGATGGGACGATTGACCCATATAAGCACTTTATAAGGTACAAGGATTATACGCTAGTATTCGGGTTTAATGACGCCATCTTTCTATAAAGTGTTCCTTGGGACATTGGAAAAAGTAGCTAACAGTTGGTATCACTAACTAGCTGATGATTTCATTACATCTTTTGAAGGCCTTTCCACTGCCTTTAGGATTCATTTTATAGTAAGCAGACCCCCGAAGAAGGATACATCATCTCTATTCCTGGTAAACCAAAAAAAGGACTAATCCTTAAGAGACTATATCACTCGGTTCAACTAAGTAGTCATGAAAGTGGATGGCCTCAACTTTAGTCTTGTAGTACAAGTAACAGGGCACTATCATAAAGAGGGGTAGAATAATTATCTATAGCAAGTCTATATACATTTGCCTTACTTTCCATGACTTCCTAGGTGATAAGGATAATCTATATTATTGAAGGAATGGGGGAAGCAACCTTAGGGTTTCCCACGTGAGAAGCTTTGCAGATAGTACGGGCTGAATTAAAACTCTCACTAGCCATTGTCAAAATTGTCAAAATATAATCACCAGAAGAAGCAAAAATGCGAAAGATGTAATTGAGTGCCCCTAATGGATACTATGATAACCTTGAAACAAGAATGTAATGATGAAGGAGAATAAAAAAGAGTCGTCTCTAATGGTTAGATGCGCCTTGATTACCGAATTGACGACTTAGGTTAAACTAGTTTAACTTAAATTAGTTTGATCACCTGTGTAGCTTAAATTAGTTTGATGCCACTTATTATGAGCCAAATGAATTTATGACTTCATAAATTGTAGAAAAATAAGTTTTAATACCCACAAGCCATTTTTTACACTTTTAAAGTTCACTTATGTAATTATAAAACTATCTAATGAGATTAGTCTTGAATGTCCCTAATATTGTTGTAATAAGGAGCATAGTGTCCCAAGATAGGAGGTTCCCCCTTGCCTAACCCCCAGATCGCCACATGTGTCCTGCCTTGTGTGGTGCTTAACAATTTCTCACATTGCTACTTACTAGTATTTTGGATGGCAATCTAGCCTTTTATCTTCATGTTTTCTCTATTTGTTTGGAACCGTACCTTTACTCAAAGAGGGCTTAACTTTTCCAACAAATTTCAGCCTTCTACAACCTCATCAGGAAAACAACATTATCTCCTGATAAGTTTACTCATAGGAAGCTAAACTTACTTCAAAGTAAACCCACTCCTCAAACAAATTACCCTATTAATGTTATTTGCAACATTACATGTACAAGTTAAATACCCTCACTTAGTCCTCAATACTCAGACCATGACATTCCCACTTAATACCACAACCCCCTTATCATGCAACAAATTTGCCGCCACTACCTACACCCACAAGATCACCAACCTTATTTCATCCATCATCAATGCCACCGAAGATCATCTCGATAGGACTTTAAGCTTCCACAATCTCTTTCTTGCCCTTACCTATTCCTCTGTCCTCTAAGACTACTTCTTATTCGGTTCTCTAATGATAAGGATTTCCTACTAAAGTACATTTGCAAAGTTTTTGAGCACATTCTTGTTGAAAACTTAACTCGTACCACAGTTTCCCCTCGAGGAATGATGTCCTTTCCCTAGTGACCACTCCTCACCTTAAGCTTTATCTACACGGACAAAACTCCTAATAACAACTACCTATGCCTTAATCAGTCTATCTTTTACACTTTTAAACTTCACTTACATAACCATCAAACTATTTAACAAGATTAGTTTCAAATGTCCTAAAAACTGCTATAATAGGGTTTATAGCATCATAGGGTTAGAGGTTCTCCTATCATGGAGCACCAATGTGGTGCTCGATAATCCTTTATTATTATTTACTTGTATTCTAGATGATGAGATAGTGTTCTCTCTTCCTATTCCCTAGGCTTGTTCTGAATCCATCTTATTTTGAAACAGTATCATCTTGGTGTTACCATAGTCCTCTATAAGTTTGGAGACTTAACATTTTCAACTAATTTCAGCCTCCTTGGGCTACATTAAGATAACAACATCAACTTCTAATCAGTTCGATCATAAGAGGCCAAATCTGCTTTTAAAGTAAAACCTCCCCAAACAAATTACCTACTGATACTACTCATAATATCACCTTGGTCCTCAACACTTAAACCTTGATATTTTTCTTCACTTAAATTTATGATGCCCTCAAATCTATTACCACAACGCACATCAACAAGATCATCAACCTTATTTCACTAGTCATCAAATCTACCTAAGATCATCCCATTAGGACTTTAAGCTTCTATAGGCTTCCTCTTGCCCTTACCCATTTCTCCATCCTCCAAGGTTGTCTCTTATTGAGTTGTCTAATGATAGGATTTTTCTTATTGAAGTACATTTGCAAAGTTTTGGCACATTTTTGTTGAAAACCTAACTCACGACATAGCTACCCTTCTGGTAACAATTTTTCTCTCTAGTGGCTACTTCTTATCTTAAGCATCATCAACACAAGTTAAATTGACAATAAGAACTACTCATGCATTAATCACATAATATTTTACACTTTTAAACTTCATTTACATAATTTGAAAACTATTTAATGAGGCTAATCTCAAAATGTCTTAAAAACTATAGTAATAAGGTATATATATAATGTCATGAGGCGGGAGGTTCTCTTCGCCTAGAGCACCTGTGTGGTTCTCAATCATCCCTTACATTGTCATTTATTTGTATTCCAACCTTTTCTCTTCTTATTTTCCTAGCTTGTCCCGAGCCTATCCTTCTCCTAATGAATGTCATCTTTGTGTCACCATAGTCCTCCATAGGTTTGGGAGGCTTAACTGTTCCAATTGGTTTCAGTTTTTCATGAACTCATTAAGAAAGCAACATCAGCTCCTGAGCAATTTGCTTATGGGAGATTAAACCCACCTTTAGAGTAATGCCTCTTCCAAACAAACTACCCTATTGATGTTACTCATAACATTTCATGCCCGAACTGAACACCTCTACTTAGCCCTTAACACTCGAAATCTGACACTTAGTAAGTCACCAATTGCAATAAGCCATTACAATAAAGATGTGAAGCTATATATATTGCCCTTTCACATTAGTTGTTCTTATAACTTAGCCATTTGTGGCAAATACCTCTTACAAAAGGGTATTTATTCTTTTATACTTGTTTAAAAAAATAATTTATAGTAGCCATTTTTATTTCCATAAAAGTAATTTTGAAAACTAAATAGTGTATTGTAAAGGAATGATATGGTAAGAGTCTATATAATAATATTATGGAAGATAGATGAGCTTATAGGCAGCTTTTGTGTCTATCCACCAAGTGATCCCTTATGCCTATGTGTTGTAATTAGTAAAGGCCATGCAATATAGGATCATAGCTAACTACAATGGTTTACTAGGTGACCATTCATGCATATGTATCCGCTAGGATGGTAGCTAAGGATAGTACATTAGGACCCTAACTAGCCTTAAAACCCACAAGAAGCATAAATTAACCTTTAAGCATCTCAAAATATAGGTCCAGAATCACTATTCTCCTTGTTGAATCTTTTCATTCACTATATATTGTCTTTATCTTATGCTTGGGTCTTAATTAGTTGTGTTTGGTTAAAGACAACATATTCAAGGGTTACTCATTTGAAGTGTAGTCTATATACCTTGATTGGGGTAAAGTTCTACTATAACTTGGGCTTTGTTTTGTTTATTTGCGTGCTGATGATACGCCGTTGTTTTGGTTTAAATTGTTTGTCAAAAAATATATACAGATAAAAAAATAAATATTCTTACTTATAAATAGGTCAAATAGATAAGATACAAATCATATATAGATAAGACACATATACACATCACATATAAATATAAATATAGATAAAATCAGATAATCTAAATAGGCCCTTTTAACCTAATTGTGTATCTAAATTTACAACCTATGGCATTAGTCATATTGTTGATCTTAAGTAATGGTTACTTGCACCTTACTTATTGTAAAGGTTGCAAACAAGCTAAGCTTCTTCCGAGTTGCGAGCTATTTGAACTCGACTCACTTCAGGTTAGGCTTGGCTTGGCTTAACTCGAGCTCGATTGGTAAATAAGCAGAGTTCGTCCTTTGCTTTAAGCTCATGAGCTGGCTCGTAAACAAGCTCATTTAGGCTCATGAATAGGCTCGCAAGTAAACATGTTTATTTTGGTTTAAATCATTAGCGGATGTATAATTTTTTTATGCATGACATATATTATATATAACTAAATAATTAAAACAAAAAAAAATATTTATTTAATATTTATGTATATATATGATAAGTCTATTTTACTCTATTCCATTCATAGGAATTTAGGCTTAATCTGAAACATTTTTAGGTAAATTCCTATGAATCTTATACTTTTATTGTTTAAATGTTGTTTTTCAAGTCCTAAGATCATATAAGAAAGAAATAAAGTGATCTGAACTAGATTAGAGCAAAATAACAACTGTCTAGAACAAAACTTTTGTCGAGGTGTGCAAAAGACTCATCGAGACCAAAATAACAAGGTAAAATTGCCAATCATGCCCTAGATTGAGCCCTTAACATGACCCTTGACTTTAGCATTGAGGTGATTGAGCCATAGACTTCATGATACAGCTTCAGTCACGCCATAATATTGAGCCCTAGATTTAACCCACGACTAAAGCTGGACAAAAATCACAACCTTTGTTAAGGAAAAAAAGCATAACTTAGATCAAGGCCAATATTCGAGCTCTCAATGAACTCGATGAATCACATGGTTGAATGGAATTTGAGCTTTTTAGCAAAAGACCATAGAATGGATCAAGCCCTAACTTTCAAGCAACATTCAGACATTTGATCTACCCGTGAAAGGTAACCTTACAAGCTGACATTTAAGACGCGCGTGTGATAATAAGGACGAATTCAATTATAAAGAATCTTCTACGTCGGCAAATAAAATCGTCATGATTTCTATGCCTAATCCTATAAATAAACGTGATAAGCATGATGTAAAAGAAGAGAATAAGTAAAGAGTAGTAGAGTACCATTTTGTAAAATATTTCTAATATAGAATAGAGAGAAAATTCTTTGGTAAAAGAACTGTTTCTTCTTATTAAGAAATGTCAAAGTTTTCTAGGTAAATTCATTATAAAACCTGCATTTGTTTTTGCAAGACTCTATGTTTAATTTGTAGTTTTATCTTTAATTCCATATTATTTCTTTAAAATTTATGCTTAATGTCTGCATCCGTGGAGAAATAATCATTTAACTTGGGTTTGTGAATATAAGATGTGATTCTTATGATTTCAAAGTGTTGAAACAAATATCATCGGGTATTTGTAATTAGTAGGTAAAACTTAATTTCGTGAATCTAAATGAGTGATGCACCTTTTAGATTTGTGTCTGATTTCAACCGAATAGATTGAGAGATCATTCTTTTAAATAGGGTTGAGCTACTAATGAAGTTGCTCATAATAACTTGAGAGAGGGATGGTGAAACTTTTTGTATCTTATTTTTAAAATTCATTAGGTTAGTTTTAAAATGAAGGATTCTTAAACTTTATGCAGATCTAGATTGCTAATAACTTGTGAAGAGATTCTGGTGGTTTAGTCTAGATCTAAAGTTAATAACCTTGAGAGAGATTTTAACTTACCGTAGTGAATCCGACAATGCAAAATACCACTGAACAACTCTATGAGTTTATTGAGAAATTATATGATAAGAACTTGATGAAGCAATCCTTAAGGCTTTTCTTGCATTAACAAGCTTATTTTACAATTTGCCCTGAAAACTTGTATATATAGAATAACCCTAGTATAACTTCTATTTTTCTTATGTTTTGCTAAATTTGGCTAGATAATAGATGAAAAGTGAGTACGGTAGATGATTATAATCCCTTAGAATATGACATAATATTTTCTATGTTACTTTGGTAGGTGCGCTTGCCTAATATTGGTAGTTGTAAGCAAAATTGAATAGAACTTATTAGCTTTTTTTTATATAAATTTTTTAAATCTTCAATTTCGTGTTTTTAAATGTTTTTAACCAATGAATAGACCAACAAGAAACAATATATTTATAGAAACACTTATATATTATATTTTAAGTTTGAAAAAAAATAGGAAAACAAACTGTTTAAATGACTTGAGCTCGATCTTAAATTTCATACTCGATAAAAAGCTCATCTTGGCTCAAGCTCATTTCATAAACGAGTTGAGCTCAAGTTCAAACTAAAGTTTGTTTTGCTAAACAAGCTAAGTTCGAGTCTAAATTTTAAGCTTGATCTTAAATTTCATACATCAAGTGATATTTTATTAACTTATCCTCATAATTATTAAATTCTTGACGTTACTATTAATTATAATGTATAAAATCAATAGAATCGTAATAAAATCATGCATAATTGGTAAAATCATAATCATATAGAATCAAATACATAAATTTATAACTTTATTTGCATCTAAATAATTTTATATCCATTTTAATTAAAAAAAAACTTATAAAATAACAAACTTTAAAATCATAAAATTAACTTGCGATTTTTCGACAACTTTCTACGCTAGTGGTGGCGATCATACTTCAACAACCAATTTCCAAAAAAAAAAAAAAAAAAAAATCTACAAATTCCATGATTGTAAAGTAAACCAATAATGTAGTAAATCAAGTAAAGCAATTTATGGAATGCTGCAATTTATTTCATACGTTGGATGTGGACCGGACCCCTATTACGTGGGGACGTTGGAGATCCTTATAAATTTCTATGTTAATTATGAGCTTTTAAGATTATAAGATAACATTAGGTCAATGTGGAAGAAGTTCCACCGTTGCATCCAACGGTGTCGTCCATGGCATGAACCATGTTGCACGGAGTTGCAAGCTAGACCTTTCACAGGGCAATATTTCAAGGTAGTATATATTTTCATTCTTGTCGCCCAAGTGAGCTTTTAGATGCTTTTTAAGGGTATCTTAAATAATATTTAACATAATAATATATCAATTGTAATACTTTGTTTTATGGTTATATGTTTATTTAAAATACAATAGTATTAAAATATTACATCATGAGGTTAGTATTATTTACAATATTACATTATTAAATTTAAAAAATATCGTACTAAAACCATAATATTATATACCAATAATATGATATTATAAAGTGATTTGCAATATACATATATATATATACATATATGATATAAATTTAGCAATCAAATATTTAATACTTAGTAGATACTGTAATTACGACATATTATTACATGATTGTAATTAACCAAATGTAAGATCAAATTATTATGATTAGAATATTTCGCTAGTCGTAAGATATCTTACTAAAATTACAATTTTTATGATATATCTTTTTTTTTTCCCCTCTCCAATACACAAATACTTACCCCATACATACATACATATATATATATATTTGAATTCATTTTATCAAACAAATAAGTAACCATTATCATACATCTTTTTTATCATATAGAATGAAACTCATAGCTCCTATTATTATAAAAAAAAAAACCAAAATATTAATTTATACAAAATCAATTATGAAAATACAAATCATATAGGAAATAAGACACAAAATATTTTATAAATATCACATCTAATAATTGTGATATAGCAGTTTGGAAGATTAATATTGTATTTATAAATTGCGATACACTGAAAAACTTATATACTAACAAAACTAATATGACATTTATAAAGTACAACAAAAATGATAACTAAATTCGTACTAATATCGCATTTAGAAGATATGAAATACTAGAATCATTGACATTACATTTGGAAGCAATGTTGGTATGCGTGTAGTTAACTTTGTTTACGGAATTTCCTTAGTACAATCTGAAAATTATCCCATATATTGATTATAAAACCCTTAAAAGGGAAAACTTGAGGCTGAAATTGCGGACACGCAGTGGATGCCGGCGAACCGCAAAGTACGGGCCTGGTCCAAATAACGAATTAATCTTACCTCGACCAGACCAAAGCCTTGAATCCGATGCAGCATTAGGCGCTAATAAGCATGGTGGGACCCAACTCAAGCCCTATACGACGCCTTAGACAAAGGAATCATAAAATGTGCTCTTTAATTTTTGTATTCCTTTTTCACGAAAACCCGAAACTTCCTCTCCTTATCTTTGTAATCCCCGAAATACTCCGTGTGATTTGCCAAACAGGGTTTTTCTTAGTTTGAGGTTTTCCCTTCTCCATCCCTGTTCTGCTCTCGTTTTTTCTTCTTCTTAACGTCAGTCAATCCGAAGGTAAAAGTGTTTCGTTCCTTTTCAGTCTTTGTTTACTGTCCGTAATTCTATATTTGTTTTGATGAGGTTTGAATAAAGATTTCATCTTTGTACGATATTGGTTTTAAAGATTTCAATTGTTTGTTTTGTGGGTTTTAGGGTCTGATGTCTTTCAATGGCGAAATTGAATTTTTTGAGAAAGGAGAAGATTAGAAAAGGGATTATGGTTTTAGGAAATAATTGGGATTAGGTATTTATTTCTTGTTGTTCCTATTGATTAATGTTTCACTGTGGATCTAGGGCATATGTTTCAAAACCGTTCTTAAACGGATTTGTTTTTCCATATAAAAGGGGTAATCATTTGTTTTATCGTCCTGAGATTACGATACATTCTGTTTTAGTGTGGAAAATCTGTGGAGTTGATCAATAGCGTAGTTATTTCTCAATTATATCTCGCTGCAATAGATCCTGCTACATGTGTCTAACTGTGTCTAGTTTCGGGCTTATCTATGTAATTTGATTCATTTTTTATGGTGTTTGATTGCTTTTTCCACATCGTGCCATTGATTTAGTCATTTTTATTGCTTTCGACCTGCTTTTGTTTGTCGGTTTGGGGAAATTGTTGGTTTGACTGAGTCGTCGTGTGGGCTTTCAGATTGTTTTCAGAGTTAAGTGCGTGGCATGGCTAGTAGATTTACGGAATCAACAAGTAGGGAATCGAGGAACCCTTCATGCTCTAACAATGATAACGGCGATGTTGGCAATTTTGAATGCAACATCTGCTTTGACTTGGCTCAAGATCCTATTGTGACATTGTGCGGGCACCTTTTCTGTTGGCCTTGCCTTTACAAATGGCTTCACTTGCACTCACAATCCCAAGAATGTCCTGTGTGTAAGGCTTTGATTGAAGAAGATAAGCTGGTCCCTTTATATGGTCGGGGAAAAGCATCTAATGATCCAAGATCAAAATCAATTCCTGGAGTCGATATTCCTAACCGCCCAACAGGGCAAAGACCTGAGACAGCTCCTCCACCGGAACCAAATCACTTTCACCAACATGGTGGTCCAGGATTTATGGGAGGCTTTGGTGGTTTTGGACCCATGGCAACTGCAAGGTTTGGGAACTTCACATTTTCGACTGGCTTTGGCGGTCTCTTCCCATCTTTATTTAACTTTCAGGTACATGGGTTTCCTGACACTCCCATGTATGGGCCAGCAGCTGGATTTCCATATGGGTATCCTGGTGCATTTCATGGTGGTCATCCATATAATTACCATCCTCGCAGGGGTCAAACAAGTCAAGATGTTTACTTGAAGAGGTTACTTATTTTCATTGGCTTGTGTGTTATCTTCACGCTAATATTCAACTAATTACAGGGTGTGCGATTTCTGTTTTGAGCTTGCAAAATTAGCAGCTTTCGTCCCTTAATTTGTAAATGTGTAGTTTTTTGCATCTCTGCATTTTAGTGATTGGGGAAAATTGCCCATATATGGCACAAATAAGTCCAATTCAGCTTTTGTACTTCCCATCATTTCTGCCTACAGAATTATGGAATGGAAAAGAATTGTGTTTAATTGCCCTGTTTCCTCTTTTCATTAACTAATTACAGTGTGTATAGGAAATGTGTGCTAGGATATGGAGATATTCTTTTCCTTTTGGGCTGGGACGTTTAACATCTTGCAACATTTTTTATTTTTATGTTTATCATTTCAGTCCTCTTTATATATCGAAGAGCTAGTAGTATGAGAGTAATGGAATACACATGATTAGTTAGGAAGAAAGATGTATACCGCCTTTTAACTTTTGCCGAGTAAGAAATCTAATCATGTTCTTGATTAACATTATTAGTCACTAGATTGATGATCAACAATGATGGCGTTTGTATGAGCAGTAAAAATAAACTAGACAAAGTATGGCCTTGCTCAAAAAAAAAGCTGCTTGAGTCAGCAGCTTTAGTGGCCCAAAAATGAGTAGACATTTTGTTTGCCTTTCTTTTTGTTCTCTTTGTGTTTGAATTATTTGCATTCACTTGATGCGGTTATCAGAATGTGAAGTAATGATACGGTAGTAGTTGGGAAGGTTGACTTTGAGAATCTGATTTTCTTTGTATACATGTATGAAGCAAGCATGTCTATACTTATTTCTTGGTCACAATCACTTGAATACAATTAATATTTGTTGCAAGTCCATGAGGCTTGGCTGAGCATAAAGTCATCTGAATCTTGCTACTAGTCTACACTTTTGTGCGACATTTTATATTATTTTATTATTTCATAGATGTATATTTCTAGTGAGTTACCTTGTGTCAGTATGTTAATGTCAGTATGTTAATATGAAATGACAACACACATATAGTGGTTGTAGCTGGAGAATGCTAATTGTTGTTCTGGACACTTGTTAAGAGGCCAGTAAATAAACTTTTTAGCTTCCATGTGCTTGCTTTTCTAAAGCATGTAATTTGACGTTGGAAGTGTGGAATTTTTTTTTTTTTGGGGGGGGGGGGGGGGGGGGGGGGTGGGGGTGGGTGGGGGGGTGGAAATAATTTAATACATTTTTTGGTGGTCCTTTATGTAGTGCCCTGGACCAAGGTAATTGTATATGTTAGGTTGTCAATAAGAGGCTTAGAATGCATTTACTGGAACAATCTCATGACTCTTGCCTGGAGAGAAGGGACTTCTATTTGGGTTGGTAGAGTTGTTTGAATTGTTATATACGATAAAGAATGGGGTTGCTTTTTGGTGTATGATCTGGACTTTATTTTTTTTTTTGTTTTTTAGTAGTAGTAATTCTGATGAACTTGTGGTCACTATTATGTAAATAATCTACATTTGTTAGGAGATCGGGTGTTCTGTAGTGGTAGGAGAATGTGCTACCTACCTTGTGGCATTATTGAATTAGTGAGTGGGCATATAATATTGTGTCAAACTGTACTACAATCACAAGTTGGTCTTGTTATATCTATTTTGTTAAGGGTCTGTTTTGTTCCAATTTTGCTGATTATAATGAACTTGATTAGTACAGATGTTTTTATACAATTACTTTCTTTTTCACAATGTTATGAGGCCTTAAAATGAACTATCATTAGGAAACGGCCAATTTGATGCATGATTTTTATCAAAAGAAGAATTTTTCAAAGTATGCTGTAGAACTTATGGATGTGCCGCTGAATATTTCATTCTTACAGAATTTAGTTGTGAGATGTTCATATCCTTGAGTTTCCCAGGTATATCTTTTTCTCACGATGTTCTCCATAGCTACCATTGACTATTAAGGATGGCTGGGGGGTTATGTGTATTTTTTGCCTCCATCTTGTCATTTTTTTTTTTTTTCACTTAGTTGAATTCTTACACTCATTGATGCTAGGCCATTTAGGTTCTTTAGATTGCTGGGGGATCTTTATTCTAGTTCGGTTCACTGAATCCTATGCACTATTCGTTGACTGTTTTTCTGAAGACCTGTTTTATTCTTGGCTTTTACCAATCTGCAGTACCATTGAGTTTGTCCTTGTAGTGTATCCTGGACTTGGCACTCTTATTCATCAAGGTCTCCTTTAGATTGTATTTTTGCTGGCTCTCATGTTACCACCAGCGAGAACTCAGAAATGTCATAGGTAGAGAGACTGTTTTGGCTGTTGGTTCTCTAGCCATTCGATTACTGAGATGGACAATGAAATACCTTTTAATGACCAGACCGAATGGCTTCCCTATTTTGATGGTTTTCACATAAATCGCTATTCCAACACCTGATTTCTTGGGTGTTGAAAAACATTGACACAACAATATGGGCCACGGCTTCTTACGCCAAGCGTGGTCTTCCTTCTCTCAAGTCTCAATCAACACTGAACAAGCTTGTGGTGTTAAATCGCTGGAACATTGGATCCTTTATCCCTCTTTTACGAATACGCGCCATTTTCCTAGAGTTTACAGATGTGTTAGGTTCAAAGTCAAACTTGTTAATTATGTATTTATTTTATTTTTTTATCATTTGAATCTAATTCATTCCATTTGAAAGTGCCATTAGAGTGCAAGGTATGGGTATACTTGTTGATGTAAGTGATTGTTGGAAGGTTTTGGTGGGTGTGGATCTTGCTTGCTTAGGTTAGGAGCTGCTTACCGATGATATTATGTTTAGCAGCATTTTTTTCGTTTTTCGAGTGAGATGTTCTAGGTTAAATCACTTTGCAAGGAGGAAAAAAAAAAAAAAAAAGAAGTGTTACGAGCTGCTTGACCCGTGCTTAAGCCCGTTCAGGCGTAACAGTTGGACTTGCGATATTAGACCAACCTTATATTTGATGGGCGTAGTCAGGCTCGATCCAGTTGGATTGCTTTCTTCTAGAAAGTACAGCTTTTCTTGTCATGTAAAAGCCTTCTAATTACAATACGATTTGACCTTTATTGGCTATCTTTTAATTTTTATCGTCTATCATTCCATGAAAAATAAGTTGTGAGAAACTAAGTTGAGTTTTATTTTCATTCCTAAAATTCAACTCATTTATATTTATCCAAATCTGTCTAGTTTAAGTTCACTATAGAACGGATTTTAATTTATTTTTTAAAAATGAAATCACTGAAATTGCTTGGCGATATAAGATTAGTTTTTGGTTGGATGTATTCGTGCATTATGACATATATTTTAGGTAAAAATACACTTTTGGTTCACAAAATTTACATATTTTTTGTTGTCATTAACCCTTTTCCTTTCCTTCTTCTATCTAAGTCCTAAACATTTTCAAAATTCCACCAAATTTATTTCGTTTTTCATCAATCTATTATACATTTTAGCTTAAAATTGGCTGGCAAATTATTTAATTTAACAATGATAATATTAAAAGAAATAAAAAGTCAATCAATAGTTTAGGGATGCATTTGCAATTCGTTCGTAATTTTAACTGGAAATTGCAAAGAGGTCCTTTATACTCTAACCTAGTTGTGGATATATCTAAAAATTTCCAAATATTACAAAAATTTTTCTGAACTTTTGATAATTTCAGTGTCATAAAAACACTTCACTCCTTCAGTTATAAAAAAAAAAAAAAATTAAGATAAAAATTTAGGAGATGTTAATATACATTTTAATAAGTTTAAAGGATGTTTTGTACGGAGTCAAAATTTAGGAGAATAGTTTACAACTTTGAGGGATATAAGCTAATTTATTAAAAGTCAGGAGGACTTTTTGTCATTTAAAAGTTTAAGGATATGTTCACATCAAGGATGAAGAGTTTATAAGCTATAAGGTAGAAGTTGAGTCACATAATAAACGAGTTGAGTTTTAGTTTTAATATCGGTAAGCTTAATTCAATCTAATTCATCTACACTTTTAAAGAGTAACTCATAGTTCAAAAGGAATGGCTGAAATTATACGGACAAAGCTTGATGCATTAGTACTTGCTGTCGTGAAATGAAACAGACATCAACAAGTATGATCCACTCGGTTTTAAAGATATTTAAATGACTGTGGTCCCAATTTTTAAGACTCATTCTTTTTCTTGCACATGATTTGCTTGGTGTAGACGCTTACACCGAAAGAAAGAAAATAACACATCTTTTATGTCGTGCATGAAAAGCATTCCTTCAATAAATGGACGAAAATATGAGATTCCATGGACGGTGTCTGCACCTTTGTTCTCTCTCTTTGGATCGGGCTGGTTGCATCATTCTTAAAAGAGTGAAATTCGATTGAAAGCGGAGATATCACTTATTTGTTTGCTTATCTATAGCATTAGCATTGATGGTTTTCTTGGGTGTTTGCTGCACCCAATTTTTGTTATTGTTTCAGAAACTTGCAATCGGTGCTGGTCTTCGAAAATGAATTTGATGGGGGATGTGGGTCGGTTGCTAAAGTATTGTAGCCACCACTAGTGTATACATCCTCTGGCTTTTAAAATCTTGCCGAAGATTCCCTTCCAAATTGGTATCTACATTCTTTCCCTGTGACTATTATGTTTGTGACTATTATGTTTGGAAAGAACAACAACAGATAAAGTAAGAATAAAGAATTGATAGGAAATAAAATAAGAAATCTTTTCGTTGGTTGTATGTTATGTAATGCATCCATGGTTTTATTTGTGGAGGTAAAAAGTATTTGACACTATTGAATATGATATGCATTCACGTAAAAGAGGTGTTTCAATTGTATCTCCACCAATTATAACATGACCCATAAACAAGTTACATAGCATAACACAAATACTATTTATTAAACTGCCACGTGTTTAATCACGAATAGTTAGGACAAAATAGGAGTAGCAAATATTCATCCACTGGATACAGATATGTTCGGTTTGGATTTTACTAAAAATTAAACTAAACTATACTTAATGGCTTGTTTGTTTTTTTTTTTTTTTTTTTTTTTTTTTTTGTCATCATCTCAAACCACACCATTAAATAATGGATTGGTTTGGATTAAGAAATTTTCAAAATATTAAATAATGGTTTGGTTTGATTTTGTTTGAATTACTAATTAAATCAAATTTATAATTAATTTTTTTTTAATATTTTACATTTGTATGGATATTCAAATATTTACAAAGTTCAAATAATTAATTATAATAAAATACTTTATAAATCTATCACATTCATAATCCATTGTTCTCCATAAAATCATTCAATCACCAATCAATCATCTACTAATAAAATACATTCACTAACTAATACATAATAGGACATAATGTGTAAATTTCCACAAAACTCTCCGGTCAATCATCTACCATCAAATTTAGCCAAATAAAAAATCATTATCAAGAAAAAGTCATCCACAATAAAGAGTGATATGCTAACAAAATATGTTGAACAAATTAATGCATAATAAGATTCTAATTAAATAAAAAAATCCCATAGTTTATAAGTTAAAATGATTAAAAAAACATATTAAGGACACCAACAAAAGAATATATATTGAATCTAACAATAGGTTTATAAAAGACCAATTAATATTACCAATATTCATCAAATGATAAATATTATAATGAAATCACAAGAACAAATGCAACATTTAATCAATCATTTTAAATAAATTTATAATTATAAATAAAATATTATTATGTTTTCCTAAAATGATGTAGTTCAGTTTTATAGATATAACTATAAATTTTGTTACAATGATTTATTAATTAAAGGTCTTAAAATCCATATTTTTTGTTTAGTTTAGTTGATTTTTTTATCTACCCCTAAGACACACTATATAGAAGTGCTTTAAATTATAAACATATTTTTTGGAAAATTATATATTCTTGTTATTTTATCTTCCTTTGAAATTATGAGCTTGTATCATGAGATTATTGTAGTTGGTTGATCACTATAATAGACATAATAGTTAACTTAGGAAAAGTCTTGAGATGATGATACATGTATAGATATTGCAGGAAGAAGCGCGAAAAGAAAAGTATACAAACTTAATTCTTCAAGCACATGAGTAAGACAAAAAATCAAATCTACAATAGTTGTTGATTCATTCTTCATTAAATAAGTGTTTTGGTCTTTCATGGAGATATTGCAATAGAGTTTTAATGAAACTTTAAAGCTTAGTAGTATGCACAATGATTCTAAATGAGGAGAGAAACCTATTATTTATAAATATTATAGACTTATACTAACCATCAGATAACGTCTAGATAAATGGTTAAAATCAAACGTTAGTGGATGGTTGAATTACTCTTGAGGATCCAATGATTGACATTCATTCTTTTTTATCTTTTTATTTTATTTTATTTTTGCATTAGCATGAGTTTTAGAAATGGATTTTGAAGAGAACATAGGTTTTTAATATATAACATAGGCTTAACTCTCTTAAAAAAGAACTGGCCTACAATATAAACAAATATAAGACTTATTTTAGTTCACATAAAACATTCCATTGCCAAAGAACCCAAAAAGACATTTTACGAGTTATTTTTCATGTTTGCAAAAATTGAGTAAGGTCGAAAGTTAAAAAAACTAATCTAGTAGTCTCTATTCCAAAACTATTAAATCAAATCTCTTTAAGACATCTTTGATTAGGCTTGATCTCGTAGACCCTATCACTAGCTTTAGAGATCAGTTTGTAGCATCATTTTTTTTATGATGATTCATGCACATAGTTGTATTGCACATTACTAACACTAGTAAATGACGCACCGGCATTGCGGATGTAAAAATAAACAAGAAAAGAACTTCTACCATAAACAATATAGTTGAAGTTGATTACATGCAAGATTAATAGACGATGGAAGAAACTAAAAATATTGCATTAATTATATAAAAATACATGAAAATAAACCAAAAGATTAATGAAATAACATTCTAATACACTATAAATATTTATTACGAAGTTTATAATACATGAATCATAATCACAATTATTTTGCTTTATTAAAGATATAGCTATATACCTACAAAATAAATGAGACATTAGAAATGGAATTTATTTATTCAAATTATACTTATATGTATACACTTAAGTGAATTGGTAATTAATTTATTGAACTCCCTGTATAATAGCTCATTTGCAAAAGTTTTGGTCTTGAAGAACTGCATATTAAATGAAATATGGTGGAGTAAATGAAATAAATAGTTTATACTTATTAAATTGAACAAAGAATTGTAGTAAGACGGAATTTTAAACCTTAGTAAGACAGAATTTAACATATGTAATTGCTTTCACTCTACAAAATGAAAAAAGCAATGTATTTAAATTAAATAAAAGATAAGATATAAAGATGATGATATTTGATAACATCATACGGCAACAACAATCGTATATGATAATTATAATTAGATTTATCTTACTATCAAATTCCACGTATTGTTTGTGTTGTACTTAATGATTGGGCTTATCTTCATATCTGCAAGCAATATCTGAAAATTACATAATGGAAGTTACGACCTTTGTTTATATAGTGGTATATTACTTGTGTTACTGAAGCTTTCTAATTTCTTATTCTATCATCTTAATGAATGTTCTTTTATCTGTTTTAATAGAGAATGCTCAACCGAAACTATAAATCCTCCAATAATTTCTCTACCGGAGGAAAAGACTGATGTAATAAGTAAAATTTCATACCTTCTTAGAATTATAAAGTCTTAATCCAAAAAGGAAAAACATATAGTAAAAAGAAAATATGTGTGATAGATATAGATACTGTATGAGGAGATTGTTGGGGATATATTATGGAAATCTCTAAATTAGTCAACCAAGCATCAAGAGGAATTACATAATTTAATGTGGATTAAAGTAAACATGGGATAAGTTATACTTTGTTATATTAGAGAGATTGAGAAAGTTCTCACTTAAATTATAAAGATAATCAAATAATAATATTAGAGAGATTGATAATTTACCATATAAAACTATGATACAAATGTGCGATGAATGAAAGGGCTCTGGCTTATATTATAGAGAAGAATAGAAAGAATGGATTTAAATAGCAATGATGATTCTTTTCTTTAATCAATATTCTTAAATACAATAATAAGTTTATTTTATTAAATAAAAATGATCAAATAATAATACAATATTAGAAAGATTGATAAATTACTATATAGAGCTATATGATAAAAATGTGCGACGAATAAAAAGGTTCTAGCTTAAATTATATAGATAGATAGATAGGTAGAATAGATTTAAATAGCAATGATAATTCTTTTCTTTAGTCAATATTATTAAAATTCAATGATAAGTTTATTTCCTTAAATAAAATGATCAAATAAAATATTGGAGAGATTAATAATTATAGTATAAAACTATATGATAAAAATATGCGACGAATGAAAGAGTTTTTGTTTAAATTATATAGATATCATGTTGTTAGCATTGACACTTCTATGTTGTTTTTTTCTATGTCTATAATTTTGGAGGAATGAAATTGAGGTGAAAAGGTGATTTCAAATTTATCAAATTCAAATGGGGTTATTGAATTGCCATTTTATGCTCATTAGATTATTGTGAAATGTTATGCATTACATTAAGCATAACATGCTGGAAATGGTTCTCAAAATTTTCTTCTCTGATTTTTTTTTTTTTAAATTTAGTGACGTTTTCTAGAAATTTGGTCAATATCAACCATTATTTTTGAAGTTAGGAAATATGGAGAAAGTCTAGCCCTTTAAGATACTGTCACATGAATACAATAATTGAGGTTATAAAAAAGAATATCATTAGATATTTTAAAATATAAGCAATTTTATCCATTAATTTGTAAATTTTAAAAACGTTTAAATAAAAAAAAATTAGAGGATCAAAATCAATTTAAAAAATCTATTGTTTCCAGTCAAAATCTTTCTTGTCAAGTGCCATTTCTCTCTCTCCCTCCAATATTTAAACATGGAAGGTTTCTTGAACACATAATTTGTTTACCTAAATCATTCCATAGTCCTTCAAACTAAACACACAAAGGCAACTCCATCTAAGGATTTCCAGTGATAGGGGTGGACATGGTTCATTTTAGTAACTTTTGAGGATTTTGTAAAGGGTAAATTATACGGACTTCCTTTTTAAATTATGAAAATTACACATACTCCTAATATGTTGAAAGTCGACACTTACTCTCCTAATATGATAACATAGTTACCTATGTGGAAATTCTAACCAACATGAAGAGTTTTTATTAGAGTATTCCAACTTTAGAACAATGAGAAGCAACTTTTGAATGTAGATTAGGGTTTGAGATCTCTATTTAAGGTTATGTCATTCTCTTTCTATTTTTTTGTCTTGTATGTTGCTTAGCATGTTGTTCCTCTTAAACTTTATCAATAATGTGAATCGACCATTTTGGTTGGAGTTTTAGTTTTGGTGGTTTGTGTTACTTGCCATAATTTTGTTGTTTTGTTGAGTTAATGATCTCAATTCACCCAATATGTATTTTATTTAATTGGAATACATGTAAATTTAGGATTGTATTTGAGAAAACCTTTTCTAATCACTTAAAGATAGACATAGAGATATGCACTTTAATTTGATAAAGGATTTAGGAACTTAAAAGATCAGTCAGTTAATCATTTATCCATGAATATGAAGGATTAATTTGGATAACCTTGAGTATTAATTTGCTTAAACAAAAGGAATTTGGTTTGGCGCTTGATTGAATGAAAAACCTAAGTCAATTAATGACTTGGCATGCACAACACATGTTTGGTTAATAATACAAAGCTGATATCGACTCATATTCCACTATTTGGTTCGTGTTTTATTCTTTTTACATGTTAGAAATCTCAAATTTCTTAGAATAATTTGACTTTTGTTTTTATAAGTTTCAAAATAAAAATTTATTAGTTTACTTAACTACGAATACGGCTAATATTGTTGGGAGTTATTCTCCATTCTTTGTGGAATACGAGCTCCACTTATTATACTATACTACTTGCAAGACTCTATATATTTGCTAGTTTTTACTCGCTTCACATTGATTTTTATATAATTGTATAGTTGTCAAGCACACTACATGTTAAAACAGTTGGCTTTATCTACTCAACAAAGAGTGGGAACTAAACAATGCACCATAAGAGAAAGGGGAAGGAAGTAGGCACAAATTTAATTAATTTATGTTATGTTTATTTTCTTTTTTGAATTTTGTTTTCTACACTTTTTTTTTCATTTTTAATATTTTTATATTAAAATATTCGTAATAAGATACCATACCAGTATCAATTATGTTCACATCAGCTAGAATTTTAACAGAGGTAGCCATATAAGCTTTCGAAAGAAGTAATGGTACCATCTAGAAAAGGTTGAGGTCATGCCAAAAAAAAAAAAAAAGGTTTTTAAGGGAGATTTCTATAATTTATCTTTTTGCAAAACCAAATCAATGTCATTAAAATAAGAGCACAAGAATATATGGATGGCTCTTGTATGAGTTTGTTAACCACTTCTAGAAATATGTATCATTAATGCAATTCCCTTGCTCTTTTGCCCTAGTGGTTGCATCAAATCCAGTGGGTATTTTTAATTAGTGTCATATATTAAGTAAAATAATGGATGATGTATAAGTATTGACAATTTTTTTCATGTGCATAATGTTATAAAAATTACATATTGTTTTCACCATTTATTTAAAATATATTGATCCTTATTCACCACTCACTAGAATAATATGTTATATTAGATTCATTTGATATTTTTTCATCTTTAGAGATCCAAGTGGTGGCCAACAATTATATTTGTTGGTAAAATTTATTTAACGCATGGAAATGTTGTCTGATTTATGATATGGAAATCGCAAAAGGGAACAAACTATTTGGATGGTGTGAGGTTTGAAAGATAATTTAAAAATGAGGTGTTGCCCACAGTATGGAAAGATGCCGCTGAATTTTTAGTAAAGTTTGCTAACCAGTTGCCCTCTATTATCATTAAATTAATATACTCTGCTGTCCTGTCAAAGTAAATATTATTTTCCACATGTAAGGCAAAGTGATAATTTAATTATAAGGATAGAGCTTTTAAATGGACATGAAGACGACTAAGACAATTGACTTAGTAATAATAATTAATGACCCTAGATGGAGAAAAATGATATCTTTTCTATTAAATACCAATTCCCCATTACCCTTCATCTAAACCATTACTCTTTCCTGAATCTCATTCGTTCAAACCAAACAATCGTATAAGGGTGCGTCCAAGGATCTTGTGTAGTAGGAATGGGTGTTTTTATATTAGTAATTTTCTAGTATTTTGTAAACCAAATCAATTCACTTCATTCGTTATTTGTTTGTTTTAATTGAAGAGAGATTAAGAAAAATAAATTTAAATATCTATTTCGAAAGAGGTAATGCTTGGTATTTGTAGATTTAAAAACAAAAAAAAAATTCTTTGTCTGTCAGGTCACAAGTGGGGGATTTTTTTTTAACTAACAATCATACGTATAATAAAATTAACCGTTATCAAATACACCTTCCGTAGAGTTAATACCCGTCATACATAAATTAAGATCTAAAAGGGCTAGCTTTAGGAGTTGGGAAGGGAGGTTACACTATCAATCCATAGGACACATCCCTTTCCTAGTTGTAGTAGTTACCCAATCAACAACACTATTTGCGTTTCTAGAAACATAAGCAATAATCGGCTTATCAGCGAAGCCTTCTAAGGCCCTTTAATATTATCCAAAAGAGGTTTAGCTACCCAATGAGAATTTCTCTTTAGCTCGAGACAGTTCTATACAATAGATAAACAGTCGGATTCTAGAATGATATTTAATCAGCCCATATCAACAGCCAAGTTAAGGCCCAGGAGGATTGCTCTACATTCCACTTCCTCCACTTTTTGTCCGTAGTAGACCATTGTACGACCTCCCACAAGTTCCCTTCTGCGTCACGAGTGGGGATACAGCTGAAAAACTCAAGCTCTCATCCTGGGTATAAAACAAAAAACCAAAACATCTGACTTATTTAGTTAATGACCTACATGTCCATTTGACGCCATCCTATCTCATCTTCCATAAATTGGATTAAGCATTGTGACGTGCCACAAAGGATAAATTACTTAAATAATATCTCCGTTTGAGGTAAGTTTATTTAAGATATTAAAATGTTTAAAAAGATATATTAATATTTGAGTATAAATTCTTTTAATATATTATATTTTAAGTAGTTAAAAATAAGAATCAAGATTTAAAAAAAAATGAGTCAAATAAAGTATGCGTAATTGACTATTGATAAAAATTAAGAAAACTTAGTTGAAAGTTAATCTAAACGTTAGTATTTTAAATGAATTCTATAAAATATTAATACCTCATTTAACAAACATTGATATCTAAAGTTAATTTATTCTCGAAAATTGATACTTTTTTATGCAATTCATCAAAAATAGGATCCAAAGCATTGTAAAAGGAACATGGTTTCAAGTGGTTTGTATTAAAAATGTCCTTCAAAACAAATGTATAATAGTTGCTGGAAGTAATAGAAATATGCTTATAATATATTATACACGTTGCAAATGCTAAAGAACTATACCATAGCTGTGCTCGATTTCAAAAAATAAAAAGAAAAAGAAAAAGAAAAAATTGGAGATTGATCCTGGAGGAAGATGTTCGAACGATGGGTGGAATGCAATAATGTAAGTTAGGCAGGAAGGGTGACTGACTTGGGTTAATTGCATTAAGTCAAAGTAAACCAAAACCTAAAATTCAAATTCGGACAATCTTTGTCACTACGTTCTTATATGTGAAAGGAAGAACAACTATTCGGAAGCTTCCTCCTACAAGCCTCACCCTTGAGTCAATATTCAATTTGGGACAGCATGCTTTAGACGACAGTCTTGATTCTGCCTTGTCTGGCACTCTTCGACTCTTATTTCTACAGGACTTCTGACCTTCAATTATTTACTTCGGATGATTTATAAATACATTAAATTTGAAGCCCGTTCTAAATTCAAATATATATATATATATATATATGATTGTTTGGATTTTTATCTATATTGTATATGTATCATATATATTTATAACTTATTTATATCATATTTATATTATATTTATTTTGTACGTTTATGAGTAAAATTGTCAATTTTTCATTGGTATCTTTTTTTTTTTTTTTACAGATATATATTTAAAAACGATAAAATTATGATTTCAAAATGATCGGGCTATGATGAAACAAACACACAAGTATATGTATAATATACACATGCTTGTCCCAATATGGGAAATGACTATTGAAGTCTGAAGCCATCTAAGAATTTCCTAAGAATACTTTGACTCCATTTCTACTTTGTAAGATAGCGTCTAGAGCATGAAAAATTCATTTAGAATATGAAATTAAACAAATTAAAAGTTTAGATAGTTAATTGATATTTTGGTTGAAGTTCAAATACCAAAGTGGGGCATTTACCCAATTTTGAATATATCCATCTACCGATGTAAACCATCATGAAATTTTCACACTAAAACAATATTACAGGTGGTTAAAAAACTAAATCTTACCATTCCGTTTTGATTCTAACCGTAAATAATGTGGTCCCTTTTCTTACGATTTAATGTAATTCAATGAAGTTTTTGAACAAATAAACCATTTATCTACGTTCGTTTGGAAAATTAAACCAAATTAAATTGAATTCAAAACCAATTTTTTTTTTTTCCTAAAAATAAAGAACCTATAAAGTAGCACATTAAGAATACAGATTTTTATTTTTGTCATACGAAAATGACAATTGAGGACAACTGATCCCAAAGTTTTCCACCTATTAAAAGATATAGATACAAAAAGTTTATTTAATTATTTGCATTTTGCTTGCATTCCTTGTTATATCAGTAATTCTCACAATGGATTTCTCCTCCTTTATGAACTTAACGTTATAATCATGCCTATAATTTTACAATGAACGCAGTCTTATCTTATGTAACCTTTGGTACATAAAAATCGTCCGGAATAGAATTGATTGGAATAGAAGGAATGAAATGGAATGGAATGAATATACATTCCTTTGTTTGGAAATGAACACGAAATGAAATGGATATGAATTGGTTTATATTAGATTTACTAAAAATACCCTCTACAAAAAATAAGATAATAAATTTATATAGGATAAAAAAATAATTTAAGTCAAAATACTTAATGAAAGGGAGAATGGAGTCGTGAGAAGGCAGAATCGAATTCCACCTTAAAGCCAGAATCGCGACTCCGCCTTCTCTTGATGCTTCCAAATATAGAAAAAAGAATGGAAGCCGGAATTGTAATTCTATTCCGGTCCATTCCTTATACCAAACAAGCCATTAATTATTTTAATTTTTAAGAAAAAGAAAAGAAAAGATTTAAAGCTATTCCTCAAAATTTGATTACTTCCCCATAGTTCTAGTCTTCTTCTAGACCTTCACTTTTTCCACTTTTTGCATTCCCAACATTTTGAAATTTTTCATTTTTATTTCTTCCATTAGCACCAATAAAATTCCGTCAAAGTTTGAAGCATATGAACTCCTGATTGGCTTACTTAAATTAAATGTATATTTAATTAATAAAATAATGAAAAGTACGAACAAAGATGGAAAACACTCCACCTATGGCTATCCACCTCAAGCCCAAAGTCCGGCTTCCTGCCCACCACTTAAAAATTTATGATCATGTTAAAATTTCACTGGATTCGCGTTGACGATATAAAATTTGGTAAATCCATAGATAGTATGTAAATGTCATGCAAATAAAGTTAATATTTTCAAAAAGAAAAAAAAAAAGGTTTTCTTTTTGTTGAAGGAAAAAATTGACTGTGAAAGATTAAAAAAAAAAAAAAATTCTTTCTGCAAATCAATGAGTCAATGCAGTTCCTTCCCTTCCACCCCCCCCCCCCCCCCCCACAATAATTCTCAAATTTTTACCTTTTTTTATAAATTTATATTAGTTGTTGTTTTACACGTGGGCAACTTGAATCCATCTGTACACAGGCAAAGTAGTATAGGTTAAAGACGAAGCTACATATACTAAAATGTAAAATAAAGTAAAATGAAATTTGATAATGATTGTTCAAACTTAAATAAGTAGAAGTACCAATATTGCTCATTCAGTTTACTGAGGTAACAAACTTTGTTCCTCACCAAAATTAAAAATTACCGTGTTTATCTTTTATAAGAAATCTTTATTATACAAAAAGACTAATAGTCAATAATAATTCATTATTGAATTTTTTTTAAATACTTTCATTTAAATAAAAATCTAACAAATAAAAGCCTTATTACAATTTTATTTTATTTCTCAAGAAACAATTATTGCAATTTTGTTTATTCAGTTTTTTTACGCTCTCTTATTAATTTGAATATAAAAATCTTGGCTATATGGTTTTTTTTAGTCATTTCACGTAATTAAAATAAAAAAGGAAGAAACGCAAATTGAATTTTTTTCTTAACAATATAAGAAAATAGGAGATTCGAACTTATTCAGGCGTGATGCTTCTTTTGATTGGCCACAGATTGCGTATTTGACTTAACTTCTTTTTCATCTGAATTGTTAACTTATTTTCCTTTTTATTTAATGCTTTTCCGTTTTCTTGCTTTGGAATGCTCTACGGTATGCGCATTGATGAAAAAAATGGGAATTTGTTTGTTTCTATTTCTATTTTTTATTTTTATCCATATTACAAGAGTATTTTCATTTCGATATCCTTAACATGGAATCCTATGAAAATCATATGAGATGAAAAGATCCTTAAAATTTTTTACGGTCATTTGCTAAGGATCTCAAAAGTAAGGGAGTTACTACAGTCCCGTCAGTAGGATCATCCCATTATTAATTTAACCATTAAAATAACTATAATAAATAAAATATTAATTATTTTAGTAATTTGATCACGATTAGGTATACTGTAAGCCATTGGATGGTGATATAACTGGTCCCATCAAAATTAATAATGAGATCATAAAATTTTTTAAAAATAAAATCTTTCACATTTTGTTTTATAATTTTATTCAATTTATTACGAAATCCAAAAAACCTAAAAAAAGTGAATGATATTATGTAAACATCGTTAAAAATAGCGTAGGAAGATGTATTAATAAAGATGTTATTAAGATATTGATGTGGTACATCTTATGTGAATGCTTAAACGGGGAAAAAAAAAAAAAAAAAAAAAGCCTACAACAAATTATAAATAATCACCGCTGAATGTAAATTTTAATTTGTATTTTGTTCACTGTCCAAGAGCCCAAAGTACAATAATTTCAAACATTCGTTTTCCGTACCTATCACCGTCATTGGTACTGCCCTTTAAAAAAAAAAAAAAAAGGGATAAGTGCCATTTCCATGTAGCCAATAAACAGAGAGTCCACACATGTGCGGTGTGCTCGCCATTCTTCTTCCACCCCCATATCGTTCGTCTGACTTTTACTTATCTCCATGACCCCACACGCAACAAAAAGCGTACGGATTTTCATTCCTGTATCGTCGGTGTCATGTAAGCCTTTGCCCTAGGCCAGTTCGGGCCATTGAACGACAAACAGACCATAGGCACCGAAACCAGTTCCACTTATTCGTCCGACAGAACGGAAAATTGAAATAGGTGACTTTTATTTATGTAGAGAATTGCAATTTTGTAAGTGTGGAACCATCGGTCGGACGAATATTTACCCTCTCAATCATTCTTTTTTTTTTTTTTTTTTTATATATGTCTTATTGGTGTCTACCGATTTTAGTGATTCACAATACATAATGAAATTTATACATATTTTGTATATGGTGGAGACATCATTCAAACATTAAAATCAAGTCAGGAATATCTATCCGTCATCATCAAACGTTTGAAAATATCAGATGCTTGGTTTTTGTGTTTGACAAGTACAATGTAATGTGTGGATTCGCAGAGGGATCAGAACAGGTAAAACATGATATACACACACACATATATTTTTCTGAGTTATATTGTTTGTCATGTAAGTACACTAGTTAGCGGTGATGGTGATGATTAAGTGATAATATTATAATGATAGTGATTGGAATTTATTATTAGTATTATAATGCTAGCAGTGATGGTAAAAGATATAATAGTGACGAAGGTGATAGTGATAGTGATGGCAATACTGATGGCGATAGTAATGATAATGATGATATGGTAACAGCAGTGATGGTGGTAAGGTTGGAATAATAAAGTTAAGGTGGTATTAACCATGTTAGTTTGGTATTTTGTTAACTAGTTGTATTTTTGACGTGTTTTAACATTTTTATATCATCAAATAAGGAAATTTTATATCATGCTATTTATTTTATGAAGACCGGTCTCGTATGGAATGGCTCAAATTAATATCCATTCATCATTACACCACTAAAATATTTCACATTGTGAGATTATTGATTGGACGATTCCTTGACCAAATTGTAGGCCATCAAATGTAAAGGATAATAATTTATAGTTTTATCCTATATCATGGAAACATTTTATCCAATCCTAAATTAATTTTGTAAAGTAAATATGTGGTATAATGAGTGTTATTCAGTATAATCTTATACATAGTTGCACAACAAAACTATACCTAAAACACCAATTAACAAGATTTTATGAAATGAAATTAATAAATAAAATTAGCAAACTGAGAAGTCTCCCCCGACCACTTGCTGTACATGGAAAACGCTCATAACAAATGAATGATCAATAATAATGAATACTCCCGGATTTAAATCCAAGAAACTAGAAATTCAAAGTATCTCTTTCAATATGGTCTGCCCTACAAAGGCCATTCTGTCTTTCTATTTGTTTACGACCTTTCACTTCTTGGATAGGTGGAATAATCTTCAATTATATTAAAAAATTTTCCAAGTCTTGTTCCTCACGTTCACATCACCTTTATTATAGGATAAATAGGATGTATTCGGATCATGCATAGCGTTGAATGGTATGGATCCTCAAATTGAATTAAACTTGAGAGTTTAGAAATTGAGTATAACGGTTTTTATTTTAAGCTTAACTCGGAAGTATTATTTAAGGAGTTTGAATGGAGTCGAATTAAACTTATTTAGTCTTTATTTTTTAGAAAT
This sequence comes from Combretum micranthum, assembly GCA_024138025.1. Lineage (NCBI taxonomy): Eukaryota > Viridiplantae > Streptophyta > Magnoliopsida > Myrtales > Combretaceae > Combretum > Combretum micranthum. The sequence goes on along the minus strand of JAMXBD010002003.1, from coordinate 104,727 downwards.
ATATAATTAACAGTCAACTTTACATGGATGGTTAAATTTCACTCTAATATGATAAAAATTAATATCAACTTATATTTGATTCAATTTTTATTATATTTGCAAGTGTGTCAAGTTGAAGCTTAAGTTCAATTATAAGCAACTTGAGTTGCTTGACTTTAGACTTGACTCCACTGCTGTCAAAAAACAATCTTAACAAAATATAGAGTCGAACTCAATTATACTGCAATAGAGCCCAACATATTTACAAATATAAGTAAATTCTATGGCTACAAACCAACTACCAATTTATGGATTGATTCGGTTTAAAATTTTTAACTAAATTGAAAAGGGAAGAAAATAATTAGTGGGCAGATGTGAACATTGGTCAGTAAAGAAAAAATTAAAAAAAAAAAAAGATCGTCGAAATTGTCTCTATCTTATTTATTACAAATCTGTATTTGATATGGCTTTCTCATTCTGGATTTATTGCTTTGTCATCCCAGGGACAAGTTGTGTTTTTGTGCTGTGTAATAAAGCGTACTGTGTGGGCTGACCATTATTAGATTTGGTAGGTAATGCATTTTCAATTTTTAATGCGGATTAGTCTTAACGTCTATAGTACAGGCAATTTTATTTAATTCCTTTCTTTGTTAACTTCTATGTTAGTTATTCATTCTTTTTATAGTGTTTGAGAGCGAGACCATGAGGTCTGATAAAATTCATATCTAATTATTGAAATTTTTTATTACATTATTCTCTATGGTTATTAGATGATTATATAGATTTTTGCCATATGTTCGTCGGTAATTACTTAAAAAGAAAGAAATTATAGATAATTGTTGCCAACAAAAATAAATCACATTTATTGAAATTATTTTCAGCACTTGCTACAATCCTTAGAAAAATTCTAAATATGATTATACCATTAATATACTTAATATATCAATTACTATATGTTCTAATGATCGGATAATAAATCTAATTGATTTCGGATACTGTATTCAAATAATGTTGATGGTTTGATCGGAGCAATGGTCGCTTGACACTTGCTTCTCCACTAAATCATCGACGAGGGGAAACAAAGTACATATATAATTGAGATCGACGCACATTGGGACCAACCTTCATGTGCCATTAAGCATCTTTCAGAGTGTGTCTCAAATGGTAAACAACGTGGCTTTATAAGCATATTTTCACGTGGAAAGTGGGTCTCGCTCTCGCCCTTACGCTATAGTTTCATCATCTAATTGTTTGTATGCATATGCCCTTCAAAAGGCACGTCTCATGTCCGTATACCATAATGCAAAGGGAATTAAGTCTCTTCGTCGTCTTCTATAAGAGCTGGCCTAGGAACTCGCACGACATATCGAAGGACGAGCACATTCTAGGGCGCATTGAAAGTTCTTAATAGCGAAGTTACTAGTTATTGCCCTACGTCATAATGAAGCGACTGTTTTTTATGCAATTGGTAGCTAGATATCACAACTTTTGTTTCTTTTCTTTAAAGTGGGACGAACTTTTGTGAAGAACCTAATGCATATTTGCACCTGCTATGAAGTAATCCAATTATAAGTCCAGATACCAATTCTCCTGTTTTCTTCTTTTTCTTTTTCTTTTTTCTTTTTTTTTTTCGGCTGATTATTATTTAGGAAGGGAAGATTTAAGTTTGTGTCATTTCTAAAGAGGGACGATGATCATTTCAATTGAGTTACGTGATCTTAATAGTCAATGACGAATGCAATTCATATGATTATCATATGGTTTAAATATTGATTCTCCTGTATTTCTTTTTCCTTTTCTTCCTTGTGATTTTTATATGGGGAGGGAAGATTTAAGTTTGTCTCATTTCTAAAGAGTGATAATGATCATTTCAATTGAGTCACCGAATCTTAATAATCAAAATGGATGAAGAACCGCATTATTGAGGACCAACCCTCTCTAGCTCCTTCCTACTAATAATCACTTATTATTTTATAATTCTCACTGCGAATCATAAAATATTCAACAATTTCTAGCTATATAAAACACTTCATGATAGGTGGAAATAATGTTGGCTACATTAAAATTATAATTTAACACAATTAGTGTCAATAAGAAATTCTTTTATCTAGTAAAGTATGTGATAAAAGCACAAGTGTGGTTATTCAACTATTATACGTGTCAAATCTTTATTGATTTCTACTTGCCAATATATCTGTTTTTAAATACGCCACCAATCTTTTAAGTTCCATTCATAAATTAATTTGTGGTATTTACCATTTGTTTTGGTCACATGTAATTTTTACTTTTTAGCAAATAGTTATAGCATATTTAAAGGGGTTATATTGTTGTTTGAATAAGGATATGACATTATAACAAAAAAAATTATAAATAAATACATAAAAAGGAATTGTAGAATACACAAATGCATATTTTATTCCTTTATCGCATGTGACTTATAACAATAAAATATGAATATAAACATAAAACGTTACACATACATAAATACATATTTTATTTCCTTATCACATGTCAAATATATGTTATATTCCATTTTTTATAAATGCCATCATATCAAGTGTCAATGTGGGAGTGCTCAACTTATGCATTAGACTATCATATATAAATTTAAATTGTAATGAAATGAAAGTGCCACGAACTATGATTAATAAAGATACATTACAGTATATCTAAGGAGAGTATGTTTCCTTACAAACTAAATATAAACCGGAATGCATCTCTCAACAAAATTTATAATTAGACCATAACCCTTTATACATAAATCATTATAGTAAGAATTCCTCTTGAAGACGGAGAAGACAAAAACTCTCGTCAATGAGTAATTACTTAAACCTTAATTTTTCAAATAAGTAACAGAAACAAGAAATCGCATTTATAGAAAGAATATGAAATGCAATATATACATATATATATATAAGTAAATTGTGACAATCTAAGAGTTTAAATAGGAATCTAAATGTTAGGTTTAACTTTCTTAGATACAAGATAATTTGGCATCTTCGAAGTTACGTTTAAGAATTTTTAATAGAAAACCCTATTAAAGGTTTATAATTGTCTAAGGAGAAACTTGCAAAGGCTTTACAGTTCCTAAAAAAATAGGGTTACACCTAATAGGTCATTATATTATGAATAGATAGATTATAAAACTGGAAGAATTTGTGAAACACTAATAAATCCCTAAAATGATTTAGGAATACCGGGTTACAAAATCCAAACTCTAAGAATTGTTTTGACAAAGAGAAATTCGTTGGATTCATAGCTTAGCACTATTAGTTAAAACTTAAAATAACTAGAGTAAATTTGAACATTAATTTTTATCATTCATTATTATAATGTATCATGAAAACAATGAATCAAGCAAATATTTTTTGATAAAAACAAAGGTGCATGTTATGCTATTGTCAAAGCTTGAGTGGGATAGTTTTACGTAGGAGCAAATATTGGACAATAAATTTGTGGATCACTAGTAGAAAAGTTGGTAGGGGAGGCGAAAACTAAGAGGCGAAATTCGCCTCTTAAAGTATCTGAGGCGAATTTCGCCTCATTTTAACAAATGAGGCGAATTTCGCCTCATCCTAGTCAGCACTTGAGGCGAAATTCGCCTCTGACTAGGATTATGAGGCGAATTTCGCCTCACTAGCCTAGTCAGAGGCGAATTTCGCCTCACTATAGGATGAGGCGAAATTCGCCTCATGCTGACTAGGATGAGGCGAAATTCGCCTCATCATCCCCCTATATATACCGCCCCACCCCCCCCCCCCCCCCCCTTCTTTTACTCGCCCCTCTCTCGCTCTCTCTCTCGCACCCTCTCTCGCACTCACGCACACACACCGACCCACGCGCGCACCCCCACACACAGACCCACACATCCACACACACACCCACACACACACAACCCACTCACACGGACCCACACACCGACTCACACACTAGCTCACCGACGCACACACACACACCCACCAAAAACGCACATACCTTCACGCACACACATCAGGAAAAAAAAATATTTTCGATTAAGTAAATTTAATTATACGGTAAGTTTTTATTTTTTATTTAATTCTTATAGTATTTTATTTTATAGTAAAATATATTTTTGATTGATATTTTCATTTTGAATGCAGGTATCTGATAATTTGGGTGGATTTGATCAGACATTTATCGTACTACAATTACTGCAAGGTTAGTTCAATTTGTTATGAAATTTTTATTTCATTTATTTAAATAGTAGTAGTAATATATATTTAATTTATAGTTATGTATATTAGTGTGTAGTTGAAGAAATTATAGATTTATAGGATATGTGATTACATGTTATTATTCAATCTATGTTTATTATGTTTAATATCATGTCACATAGATTAAATATAAATACTGAGATGTTAATATTTTCATGTATATTGATTAATGAATGTTCAATATATAGTTATGTATTTATTGTTAGAAATTGAAAAAACTATGTATATACTTAGGATCAAATATTTATATATTATTCGAAGCTTGTTTTATATGTTTAGATTAATAAGACATAAAATAAGTGTAAGTATTGAAATAATACTACTTACATATGTAGTATTTCCTGTATATTATATGTATACTTATATATTTATTATAAGTAAGGTAAAAATATTACATGTATTTACGATCTAGTGATGGCATATAATTGTCTAATATATGTGTATTGTATTTTCTTTTATGATACATAGTGTAAATACAATTATTTAAATACTAATAATTGTATGTGAACAAAAATCATATATAGTTACAATATAATAATTATATATTAATGTTTAATACATGTGTAATATGTTTAACTTCATAAATGTATGAATATATGTGTACAGTAGGAAATGCTCCTATTGATATGTTTGTGAATTAATTTATGTGAAATTTGTAGTAATGTATTTATTCTTAGAGGTTCGATAAAACTATGCATATTATCTGTAATTGCATGACACATATAGGGTTAAATAATAAGTAAATCAAACATTAGTGTTTCAATATTAGATGCTTGCATAGTTATAAGAGAGTTATCCGATGTGAGTTAAATGTGGTAATTAATTAAGGGTCAATTTAGGATGTCTGAACGAAGTTGGCATATGACACGTGATTTGACAACAACGCAATATAGAGATGGGGTTAGAGAGTTTTTAGAAGCTGCTGTAAACCATAAGCGGGCAGATGGACTGATTAGATGCCCTTGTAGAGATTGCCTTAATGGTGCATGGCAATCTATTCAGATTATTGAGTATCACCTCCTCAGGAGGGGAATGGCTTGGACCTACTCCCCTTGGATTTATCATGGTGAGGATGTAGATGAATACGAGGTACATGATAATGTTGTTATGGATGAAGGGAGCAATCCACTTGACGACACGCACTTTGAAGATGAGGCAGATCAAAAACTTTTGGAAGATATTGCTGTCAATATAAGTGATGGTGATGGCGATGGCGATGGCGATGATGATATTGACAGCGAAGATGAAAGTAGTGGGTTTAATGGAGATGGGTGGACTGGAATGTTTGAAAAAGCAAAGAGTCCAGTGTATCCGGGATGTACAAAGTTTTCATTATTATCAGCAGTAGTGCAAATGATAAATCTAAAGATTGATGGGAAGCAGTCTGTGAAGTCATTTAACAATTGGCTTGACTTAATAAAAAGTTTGTTACCTGCCGACAATTTGTTACCTACATCATATTACGAAGCACGGAAGTTCCTGAAGCAGTTAGGCATGGATGCAAACATGATTCATGCTTGTAAAAATGATTGTGTTTTGTTTCGAAAAGAATTCAAAAATCTTGATACATGCCCAGTGTGTGGGGAAGGAAGATGGAAGCTTCATACAAGGAAAAAAAAACTGTACCGGTTAAGGTGTTGCGACATTTCCCATTAGTTCCAAGATTACAAAGGCTATTTATGTGCCGGAAGACGGCTCCAGAGATGAGATGGCACAAAAAAGTATATATCTGTAGATGGTGTGCTGAGGCATCCGGTGGATTCCGAACAGTGGAAAGGATTGGATAACAAATATCCTGTGTTCGCATCGGACCCCCGCAGTGTACGATTAGGACTTGCCACTGATGGGTTTAATCCGTATGCAAACATGAGCACGACATACAGTGTGTGGCCAGTTATTATGTTTGTATACAATGTTCCACCATGGAGATGTATGAAGGAGCCATATATGATGATGTCTCTTAATACCGGGCCGAAATCACCAGGTAAAGATATTGATGTGTACTTACAACCATTGATAGATGAGCTACAAGAACTTTGGACAAGTGCGGTAAAAACACTAGATGTAGTCGAAGGACGGGTATTTCGACTGCATGCTGCATTATTATGGACTATTAACGATTTCCCGGCATACGGTGACATTTCAGGGTGGACGACGAAGGGTTATAAAGCATGTCCAATATGTCCATCATCATCGTTTCGAGTATTCACACAACCCATACGTTCAATAGGTGCATGCACTATAACAGGCTCGGATGTAGAACTCAACAGGATGCATTGGACAGTGTTGAATAATTGCGAGGAAGTGCAACCCTTTATAAGGTATGTCATGTCTTTTCATTCATTTATGACTTGAAAAGAAGAGATGTTCACCAAGATTGAAGATGGACTTCTAATGAAATATCCTACAGGGAGTTTGAGAACGAACTAACTGCACGTGGAGCACGCAATGTCGGAGGAATAGTATGTAAACATTTTGCCGAGTGGTTTAAAAATAAGGTAAAAACTTGTTGAAGACTTCAATATCATTAATTTGGGAATGTAATTTGGGAATTGAAGATCTTAAAATACGATAGGTTAGAAATTAACATCTTAAAATAAGGACTTAATTTTAGGAATTTAATTTGGATACAAACATATTTAATGTGAGTTCGGGTTTAAGAACTAATATTTTTATTCAAACAAATGAACTCAAATTCTAGTAAGATTTAGGAATTAATGTTTAGGTTAAAAATCAAGCGTTGATGAATCCTCTAAACTATTTTAGAGGATTTTTAGAGGTTATATCAATTTCAAATCTCAAAACCAACTTACTTATTAATTCTAAAAAATTGTAATATTAATTATATACTTTTATTTGTAAAAATTTATGTTTTGTACTAACAATTTCATAACGAATACGATAAATGTATAATTATCACAATCCATATGAAATAATTGACGGTATTGAAATTAATATATGTTAATTTTATATTTTCGTACAAAGTCCAAATCTTCTTTTATATGTTTAATAATATTAAAAATATTCTCAATATACAAAATGTCGAACAAATAAATATTTTTACAAAAATAAATATCCAACTGAATTAGATTAATTTTTAATCTCATGTACTAGTAAATCAATTGATTGACAAATAAATATTTTTATAATTATTATTAAATCTATGAAAACTTTCTTTATAATTATAACTCACCAGTCTTATCTACTAGTAAATAAATTGATTAGAATATATATTTTATGAAAAAATTAATATATAAAAATATTTTAGTTATTAATTTTTAATGAATAAAAGTACATTACTTAATTGCATAAGATTTACCTTTAATCTTATCTACTAATAAATATATGGATTAATAAATATGTATATTTTTATTATTACATATTTAATCTATATAAATAATTGAAAGATTTAATTTTTAATTAATAAAAGTACACCACCCTATTGAATAAGATTAATTTTTAATCTTATCTACTAGTGAATAAATTGATTAATAACTATATAATTTAAATATGAAATATTTAATCTATATAAATATTTAATGTATGTACATATTATTTATAATTAACTTTTAATAAATAAAAGTACATTACCTAATTGAATAACAATGACTTTAATTCTTATTTACTATAAGTAAATTCACTAATAAATATATATTTTTTTATAATACAAATTTAATCTATACAAATATTTGTTTATTTAAATTATTATAAATGTAAGTACATAACTCAATTGAATAATATTTACTTTTAATCTTTATATTAGTAAATAAATTGATTAATAAATATGTAATTTCAATTTATTAAAAATTTTTTATATAAATATTTTTTATGATTCTTTTTAATCAAAATAAGCACATCACACAATTGAATAAGATTAATTTTTAATCTTATTTACTATTAAATGAAATGATTAATAAAAATATAATTTGATTAATTAATCTTTTATCTATATATAAATTTTTTATAATTAACTTTTTAATTTATAAAAGTACATCACCCAATTAAATAAGATGAATTTTTAATCTTATTTAATAATATATAAGTTGATAAATTAATAAATATTTTTAGTAATTAATTTTAAAAAATATATGCGAAATTTACGAGTAAAAGTTTTAGCGGGACGACGCGGGAGAAAAATAGCGCGGGCGGGAGTTTGGAATTTTTCATTATGAGGCGAAATTCCCCTCATTTTAAAATCTGAGGCGAATTTCGCCTCATTCCCCAACCCATGAGGCGAAATTCCCCTCAGATTTTAACATATGAGGCGAAATTCGCCTCATCAGCCCAGTCACTGCCTATATATACCCCCCTTATCTCCTCTGCTCCCTCATATTTTTCTTCCCTCTCTCACATTCGCTCCTCTACTTCCACCTACAACGGTAATTCATCTTCAATTTTTTTTTTATTTACTTAATTTTTATATTTAATTTTTATTTATAATTATTTATTTGGATTTATTTTTGCAGGATTTTATTATTTCTCATTACAAGTTCAACAATATTAAAATCAAATATAATATAAGGTATAATATTTACAAATTTTTTACAATTTTTCCAAATTTTAGATATATTCTACCTTTTATTTTATAACATTTATATCAATATAAATATATTTATAATATCATAATACGTTTATTATTTCAAATGTTTGCGATAACAAACTTACATACAATATTTAAGTAAAATATAAATATATTTGTAATATTAATTATACGTTTTTTTTTAAATTATTCCAATACAATTTGTATTTATTATTTATAAATTCTGAAAAAATATATTAATTAATTAATAAATTTTAAGTCAAATATTAATAACAATAAATTTGTAATATTAATTATATAATTTTTGTAATATGTGTTGCATTTTTTTTAAATTCTGAAATAATATATTCATAATTAAATCTTAATTAAAATATTAATAAATTAAATTCTAAAATTATATATGAATAATTACAAAATGTTATTAAAAATTACGGGTCTGGTATATTTGGAGGATGAGGCGAATTTCGCCTCATTATAATTATATGAGGCGAAATTCGCCTCATGCCACGTCGGCTAGTGAGGCGAAACTCGCCTCACTCGCCGACGTGGCTCCCAGGATTGTATGAGGCGAATTTCGCCTCATGTAATTATAATGAGGCGAAATTCGCCTCATGCCACGTCGACGTGGCTCCCTCATCCCTGTATGAGGCGAATTTCGCCTCACGTTTTAAAACGTGAGGCGACGTTCGCCTCCTTTGCCCTAACAAGGCGGACTTCCAGAGGCGAATTTCTGAGGCGAATTTTTCGCATCAATAGCACTATTGAGGCGAAATTCTAAGCTACTGAGGCGAAATATTTCGCCTCTTAAGCTCATTTTTTTACTAGTGGATGCTGATTGCATGTGACTAGTCGAACCTATAAGTGACAATTATTAAGCATCACCTAGTAACACCGGTGGTCTTGCATCATTTAATTAGATTAGTAGTTAAGGTCATTGCAATGAATTTGTGGCTTATTGATATGAGGGAGATGCATCTGATAGGAATCAATCGAGCATGGTTATAACAAACTGAATGGTAAGTATGGTACATTGATTCGAGAACTTGAGATGGACAAGTATGTCACAATGCAGGTGGTGAACTGAAACCAATAGCATGATAACTTAGTTGGCAAAGAGACAGATTCATCTTTTACAATTTTCTTCTTTTTTTTTTTTTTTGGTTGTAGATGATGGATCCAAAGGTTCTCTATCATCTTATCGTTGCTAATGATGGGTCTATAGTCTCTGTGACATCTAAATGTGTAATCTGAGTTATTCCCAATGCTGGATTTCAATGTTGTATTGATGTGATTTACTTAAAAATTATGTAACAGGTATTGTTTTTGTTGTATATATAGTGAGTACATAATTTATGTGTTTGATTGAGTTTGTGTTTATGTAATATTGTTGGGATATTTATGAGTGGATATAGTAATGTAAATAATGATTCGCGCAACGATTTCGTAATCTCACTGTTGCTCACTTTTATTACCATGTGGCATTTTTTTTCTTTTTCTCCGGTTCTTATTATTATCATTTTTTGAATCCATATTGTGTTTAAATACATACATTGTACCATAAAATCTTGACGAATAAAACTTTGTCGGCACACAGCACAGATGTACATGGCACAAAAGAGTAATTGATGTTGTCGTCTAAAAAACCCACTGAATCTTTTGCAGGTACAAATTCGGACAACGACATACCTTCAAGTCCCATGTGAATAGAAGAGAAAGGACTATGACCATCCAAGGGAAGCATTCTCTCTCTCTCTCTCGGATGAATATTTGTTGTATTTCGCTTGCTCTCACGTTGATATATTGGCAAATAATAATATGATACGTGTTATTTAATATCATTTAATATATATAATATATATATAGAATAACTTTAATAATACCAAAACTCATCTTTTTTTTTCCCCCTTTTTGTCGATTATTATTGTATGGGGAGGGAAGGTTCGAGTTTGTATAATTTTCAAAGGATGACAATTATTCCCAATTGTGCTACGAAATTTTACTATTTTAGTAGTCACTTGTTTTTTTGGCTTCATTACTCTCATGATAGATCGTAATTAGATATTCAACAATTTTGAATCAAACATAACATTTTACAGTAATCAGTGGAGATAATGTTGGCAACATTAAAATATAACCTAACATAGTATATGCCAATAAGATAGATTAAATTCTCTTATCTAATAAAACATGTGGCACATACAAAAGTGTAGTTTTTGTTTTGTCATTACGAATGATTCGAACCTGGAACCTCTCATGTGAGAGACTAAGAAGATGCAATTATGCTACAATGTTATTGACATAGAATAGTGTAGTTATTCAACTGTTATACATATAAAAAATTATATATTAAGGAAGTTTACAAAAGTAAATCGGACTTGTTACATCATATTATAAGAGACAACCTGTACATGGAAACAAAGAAACCGCATATGATTATACGTTACCATCCAAAATAATGTACTTACATCAATTTAATTGTTTACATCACATAATTTCTCATAATATACAGCTTTAAGTCTGTTTTTAAATACACCTCTAATCTTCTAATCAAATTAGGAGTTAAGGTCACCACAATGACTTTATGGGTTATTGATATGAGGGGGTTGCATCTTATAGGGATCAATTGAGCATGTCATAACAAACTGAATGAAAGGTATATAGTACATTGATTCAAGCATTTGAGGTCGACAATGTTCTTGATGCCACAATATAAGTGATTAAATTCGATAATATGATGAATTGTTGGCAAAGAGATATAGTGTCATCCCTTATAAATTTTTTGTTGTAAATGACAGGTCTGCAGGTCCTATCATATTATTGTTGCAAATGTTGGGTCTATGACCTCCGTCAGATATAAAAGTGTAATCTAAGTTTTTACTATTACCGACTTTCAATATTGTATTTGTAATTTACAAATGAATAATGTATAAAGAAAGACAAAAGTGTCCAATGAGATAATATTATAAGGTTAATATGGACAAAAATCTAATTATAGTGATAGAAAATGAAAATTTTCATATAGAACACTGGCTCAACGCCTTCGGTGTACGTTGTTGTGGCTTTGGTAGTGTTGAAATAGTGTTGTTTTGTAAAAAAAATGCTTAGTATCGTGTACAACGCCAAATCTGAGATTTATGCCGCTGGCATAGGTGTCGGTGTACTTAGGGATGCAACAGGAGCGGGTTTGGGATAGGTCTTTTGAAACCTGAACTCGACCCGAGTCTTAATGGGTGTCCTAAAACCCAAGAAAAATCCTACGTTTTTTTTTTTTATTATTCCCAAAACCCGACCCGATAGGGTTTTAGGGAACCCATAACCTGACCCAACCCGACTCCAAGATTTTCAATTTTTTTCTTAAAAAAAAGAAAGCAAAAGAAAGAATTTTGTTTTAAGTTATTAATGATATAAACACTTATATTGAAAGAATGAATTTTAGATAATAATATCATATATAAAATGATGCAAACACGTCATTTCCACTTACTTTCACATATATAGAATATAAATGGGATCCTTGCTTTAATAACTTAATATTTTTAATTTTTTAAAATTTTGAATTTATGCCGGGTCGGGTTTTCCCAATGGGATACATAATAAACCCAAAACCCGACCAGATAACTTATCGGGTTTTTTTAAAATCCCAAAACCCTATAGGGTTTGACTTTATATGGTTTTTAGTGGGTTGGGCGGTCGGGTACCTTATAATGACCTACCCCGTTTGCATCCCTAGGCGTACTCGTAAAGACAAATGATCTGAGAGCTCTACATTGCCTCTATGCCGCCAGCTTTATTGTTTATGCCGCTGGCCTTCAAGTTACACTGCTGACGTACGTTTTAGAAACTGTCAGCGTATGTGTTGCAAAGGAGATGAAAAGGCACGATTTTTTCTATATGTTATCTCATTTGTTCTCTACTCCAACAAAACCCTGGATCCTCTAAAGTGTTCCTAGCCGTCAAGAGAAGTCGATATTCAAAATTCAGGTAATGGAATCATTAAATTTGTTCTAGTTTCATAGATTTATCAAAGTTCTTAGGGTTTTATATATTGTTTTGAAGAAGAATTGGAGAAACGGTTCAAATTTTCATGGAGATCTGAAGAGTAGATGTTTCAAGGAAGATTGAGGATCAGATCAGGTAATTGAATAACCATTTTTCCTTTAAGATATACAATTTTATAGTTCCTTAGAATTTTCTGTTGTTTGAAGAGAGATTGGAGAAAACTCTGATTATCTGTAGATCTGGTTTTGGTGTTACAAGGATTTAGAATTGAATTTAGGTAAGTATTTTAAAGTTTTAATCTTTATGATTTTATAACAATGGTAGTTGTTGATTTCTGTATATATGGTGTTGAATGAAATTCTAGGATTTGGAGAAGTGGTTGAGGAGATTTGTTGAATTCAAAGATTTTGGAGTTGTGATTAAGGAAAAAGGTATAGATTTGATATTTATGTTAAATGTAGGTTTTAGATATAAATGGAATTAGGTTTATCCAATGAGATGTGTTTTGAATTTTATCTGTTCATGTTATCAGGTTCGGTTGAATTAGGAGTTGTGTTATAAAAATAGATTTGGGTGATTTAGAGTACTATTCCTGGAATTTGATATATGTATGATCTTATCTTGTTTGTTATTTATGCTTGTAGGTTTAGATATGTTTGTTGTATATATGTAGGATTAGATATCAAATTAATTAAATTTATATAACATATAAAATTGTTTTGTTGCTTGTGTTTGGCTTTGGTTAATAAAGACCACGTAGAGTGTGATACTAACGAAGCACTCTAATGATCTATGTGTGAGATTGTCTCAAGTGGACTCATGCATAGAAATGATTCTGGTAGATTAGGCTTTGGCAAAGGTCATGGTATGTGGATGATTCTCCAACACCAATATATGTATAATTACTTATTTTATATATTGATTGTTTTCCATTAGTCATGAGATACTCTAGGTTTGGAACTAGAATACTATAGTTCTAAACTGTGTTATTTGCTGATTAATTAAATATAATCAACTGTGTTGGTTGCATTAGGATTAGTTGCATGAAAATATATATGTTGTGTGGCATTTGCATTTTGTATGTGGTATGACGTACTGGGTGGTTTTCGCTAATTCTTTTATTATTTTCAGGAGTAGGTAAGGATCCAATTATGTTTGACATATTAGGATATGATATTTATGTGAATGAAGGGGAAGACGCTAGTGGAATAGACTATCCTGCTGATATTTAAGATGTTATAGACCTTAAAGATAGACTTGGAAGATTATATGAAGTTTTGCAAATTTTCCTTTTATAAACTTTGATATTGTTATAAGTGCTATTTGAGTTTTTGGACTATTAGATATGTTGGCTCTGGTTTATGCCAACAAAGTGTTTTTTCTTTTAAAGAATCGTTTATGATATAACTTAAACATGTATCCTTTATGAGAGTTTATGAAATTTTATATTCTGTATACTTGTGGTTTAGAATTTTAGTCTTGGCATGTTCTTAAAAAAGAAGGACACGTGATGAGTTATAATGTCATTATTTTAGGGCGTTACAGTATTGATGTAATTCACTTAAAATTTATGTAACAAGAATTGTTTTTTGTTGTATATACTTTGTACATATTGTATTTAAATGGGCTTATGTTCACCTATTTAAGAAAAAGTATTTCTTCGATGAATTAATTTTAGATTTGAAGATTTGGAGAAAGAAAGATATATATTCCTATTTAAATAGAAATATAAGGTGAACTAATCATATTGCATGATTTAAGAGATAGCTCACAAGATATATAATAAGGTTAGTGCCATGAATGATATATGAACTTTGACAAAATATGCAATTAGATATCTGAACTTTGAAATTAATCAATTTAATATTTGAAAAAAAAAAAATTAGCCACACTAACAATACATTTGTTAAGTTTTTTCAGGTACTAAATTGATCCATTTTGAAATTTTTTTAGGTACCAATTGATTAATTTTAAAATTTAGGTATTATGTTAAACAATTTTAAAGTCATGTACCTAATCGTATATCTTTTCCAAAATTGAAGTATCATTTTTCATATTATTCCTACATATATAATATATATGGATGTATTGTGAATAATGATTCATGCAAGAATTTTGCAATATCACTGTTGCTCAGTTTCATTACCATATAGCATTATATCTTTTTCCCTCCGTCTTTTAAATAATATTTGACAATCTGTTCTTTTTTTGAATCTGTATCTTGTTATATATACGTTGTGCCATAAAATCTAGACAAATAAAACTTTGTAGGCACAGCAGAGGTGTATATTGGCAAAAAAGAGCGAGTGATGTCGTCGACTGAAAAGCCAAAACTTTGTTACTGGTATGACGTATATTTATCCTTGACGGTGCCATTTGCGGATACAAATTAGGGAATGGGCATATCCACAATTCCCATTTGAACAGAAGAAACTGGACCATATCCAACTGCGACGTTCTCTCTTTATGTTTTTTTTTTTTCTTTTTTCCTTTTTTAATTTTAAATATATGGTTATATAAGAATATTCCGGAGGACAGTGTTTAAATAAATTAAATGGATATAAAGAAGTCGTGGAATAGTAATAAGTGCAAAATTACACTTACAAAGAGGTGGAAATGATACAGGCAGCATTTAAAAGAGGTTTTTGGATTTGTTTTTTGGGGAAAAAAATGAATTAATTTGAAATTTTGAGTAAATGAGTCGAACGAGCATTTAATTACGTGTTTAAAGTTTTTTGAGTTAATGACGTTTTTGTCTCGACTTTAAAAATCTTAACTTTTAAGAACTATGAAATGGAGGCTTTTCTTTTTTTTTTTTTTTTTTTTTTTCGAACTTAATGCAATGGAGGTTTCAATCGGTCCCCACTTTCGTGGCTGTCAGTAACCATTATATAATTATACATATTAGGAGCTTCAATGATCCCCTCAGGATCGTTTCATCATTAATCTAATCGTTAAAATAAATAATAAATATAATATTAATTATTTTAATAATTTAATTATGTTGGATATAATATGAGCCATTGGATGATGATGAAATGGTTCCATCAAAATTAATTACGAGATCATAAAATTTTCCGTACATATTATATAAAATATGATAGGTTCGAATTATATGTTAAATATTTTTTAACACGTGTCCAAAAAGGTTAACTTGAGATGCAAAGAGTCTTGGTTTACAATTTTAGATCATAAATTGTACTGCCTAGGTGATTTCTAGATGTAAGGTACTTATTTACTACATGAATGAGTAAGATTTTGTTGTAATTGTTATTAAAAAATAGGACTGTAATATGATTTTTAATTGTTAATTTTTTGTAGAGTGATTTAAAATTTATAAATCTATAATCATTTTGAAGTCCATCCATCGAGTTATGCAGACCTATGAAGGGTCAGTCCTTTACGAATTTTATGTATGGTGTTGATAATATAATGGAGAGAAACAATCATAGAGTAAAATAATATTAAAGAGCCAAAGCTCCCTGTCATCATGCGGCGTAGTGGTAAGGCTTTCCTTTCGGATGTCCCATGTTACTGGATTGACTCCTTGCGGCTGTATTTCACTTTCATCACTTTTTTTTTTTCGTTTTTTCCATATTTGTCGCTAGCCTCCATTGATCATACAGCGGTCTGGTAAGGCCTTGCTTTCGGATGTCCCATGTCACTTGATCGAATCCTTATGGCTGCATTTCACTTTCGCCACCTTTTTTTTTTTTTTTTTTTTTTTCCTTTGGTCCATATTTGTCACTCTTGTCTTTATTGAGCAACAATTGTTTCTAATTTTTATTTTGTATTAAGAAGCATTTATTTAATTTTTATTTTCTTATGATAGTTCAAGTTTTTAATATGTTTCATTTATTTTACATTGTTTCTTCTAGTTTGTAATAGATATAGATGTAAATACCTTTTTTATAAAACTAATTAGTAATTCACTAAAATAAAAACGAAATGTTATCTAGATAATTTATTGTATTATAAATCACTTATAATTTGCTAGATATTGTTAAATATTATGGATCAATTTATGAGAAGCTAACAGGCCTTGATCCTCGAAATTTTTCAATGTTGAATTAGTTGGTACTTTAAACTATTAGTAATGAAATATCTCATACATTATTGAAGCAATTTTTCAAACACTTTATCAAATCACTTTTTTTTTTTAATTTTTACAAGTTTCCTATAATTTTTATCACATATATAATGTATTTTATAATATTTCATGTATCTTACTTTTTACATTTTTAATGAAAGCAACATTACTAGTATGGAGACAAATCACTCAAATGATCAATTTGGAGGAATTTTGATCCTTCATTCATTTTCCTTTCAAGAAAAGAAATCTTATAAAATATAGATAATTATCATGGACTTTCTTATACAACTTTCTATGTAGTATTCTAGTGTTTTTCGTAACATCCATGAAAAAAATAATTCTTATAATAAGAAATTTATTAATTATTTTTTGTGAGTTATGTTTTCTCTTTTTTTTTTTTCATTTTATTACATTTCAAACTAATAAATCAATAAATAATATCTCATGATATATAGTATAATTACAAAAAGAAACGACTTTATAACATGGATGAATCCAACACGGACTTAAAAAAAGAAAAAAAGAAAAGTTGGTCCCCCCTATATGACAATTCTATGCCTGTTCCTGTTGATGACAGTTGCTTCTAGGAAGGTTACTCATCTTGGGAATGTCAATTAGGCACACTTAACTTTAAAGTTCGGATGAACTTCAAGTTATTACACTAAAAGATATTTTGATGATTAAAGTTTCAAAATATTATATTTAAGGAATATCACATTTTCTCCAATTTATATAAATGTTATCCTCATCAATTTCGTTACATAGGTTTAGAAACATACTGGATAAGGAGGACACTAGAGGTGCTTCATATAGGTTTAAGAGGTATATTCACTCTAAGGTACTTTATCTTATATAGTATGTGGCTTTCCCACTTCTGACTGATGAACCTAGCTTTGTATCCCATGTAATCACTAGGAACCTTGCCTACTGATGTATTATATGCTTTAGCGAAACGGCACACGATTTTATCCTGAGTGTTAACTGCTTCTTAGAAGGCCATCAATCATGGGAGTGCATCCCATTGAGTACACTTAACTTTAGAGTTCTAATAGCTTGAAACTATTACACAAAAAGTCACATCAATGATTAGAGTTCTACAACCTTATATTTAAGAAATATCACAAAACCAATTATAGTATTGAGTTACTATTTGTAGACTTGGACATCTTTAGAAATGTATAATGTTGTTATAGTATAATGCACAAGGTTTTGATTGTAAATTCACAAAAATTTTCTAAATTTTACAAATCTAAATTTTCTATCAATTTTATTAAATTTCTTGTCCATCTTTATTAGTGTATAAGGTTTTTGATTGTCGCTGGGGAGTTGACCAAGGAGTGATTAGGGTTTGAACAAAATTTTCAAGCCCATTTTTTATCATTTTATTTTTTTATTTGTTATCTTTTTTATCATTGTTTTAATCACAAATTAATGCTTAAATTCTATAGCTACTATCAGCCAATAGTTAAAATACGACAAAATGAGGGACATAAGGTAGAGTTTTATTTTTTAATTTATTGACATTTTGCAGTCTATATAAATAGAAGGATAAAATTATAATTATGAGTATAATTAGGTAAGCTAATATATATATGGACCTCTTTTTTCCATTTATTAGTTCTATCTTCTAATCACACCGATATCATGTGATCTTCATGTGTTTTACAAGGACCATATTGTACCTGGGAAGGACCGAGCAGGCCCTAAAGAAAATTTTCTTAATTGATGGTCGAAAACGGACATACGGGAAGGTGGCACGTAAATGTATGATGGTTCAGCATGCTTGCTGCCAAAGAGACGCAACACGCAAGGAAAAAATTGAAAATTGAAACTTACGAACTAGGAGGTCCCACTTGATTACAATTTAACACCTCGCAAGATTGAGATAGTTCTTCCAACGAGGTTATTACGACAGGGTTTTAGAGAGAGAATGTAAGAGAAGGCAAACCCTGAGGGACCCCTCCGGCATCAGGTAAATCCATGTAATATGAATGCTTTGATATTTCGCTACCTTTATCCCAAACAGACGGTAAAGAGAGAGTTAAGTAAATTCTGGTTTTGATTTCATCCTTTCAACAACCATCTCCGAATTATATATGTGTGTCGGTGTGTGTGTGTGTGTTTTAATTTTATATTACATGTGTATGCATCCGCAATACTTTGTGAAAAACATAAAAGAAAAGTTTTTAAATCCATCATAATCATATCATATAGATTCTTGATTAAAAAATGGACTACTAATCACTTTATTATGTTAATGATTATGTCTTTGGCTACTTAAATTAGAAGGTTATATTATTACAAAAATAATTTTTTTACCCATTAGGACTTATGATTTGCATATATTATATATAATAAAATTTTATTGGTATTTATAATTTTATATGTTATATATTTATACCTGTATTATGTAGCATCCATAATTTTTTTTTTTTTGACCAAACATAATTGAGGAATTTGATTTTTGAATGGAGGGCTGGTAAATGATTATGGTTAATGGGATAGTAATAACTAAGATTATATATCACTGAAAATATAAAAATACTGAATAGGCATTTTAATCTTTAGTATAATTAAAATAAGAAATTATTGTCGGGCATGGCCCTAAATCAACACATTCCCTAAACTTGGGAAGTAAGATTTTTCTTTATCTCTCTCTCTCTCTCTCTCTCTTTTCATTTATTCAATTATCTTCCAAGACAAATGTTAAATATCTCTATGATATATGTAAATCTGTATATCCCTATTGATGAGTGAGCTAAATGCAGTTTTGTGGAGGCAAAAAAAAAAAAAAAAAACTAATAATTAAAGAGTTAAAAATCAAACTTGAATTTTTCTTATTTTAGGTTCGGCCCATAAAAATAATAATTCTGAAAGTCTTAATGCAATAATCATCCTTAACAAAAGGCAATAAAGTTAAAGCTAAAACACAATCAAATTGCTTTTTCCTTGGATGGCTCTGGCAACGCGGATTGTTTGCTTTAGTGCTTGACCTTCAAATTTGAACGGAACAAAAGAGGTTATACACCTAATAGCTTACATGCAAAAAGTTTTTAGTTTTTTTTTTTTTTTGGGCAAACACAAGCAAAAAGTTAACCTTTTAAAAGTTCGTCATTGATTGACAAGAGTGAAGGTACTTTATACCCATGTGTTCTTTTTTTTTTCACCCCTCTTGTAAACAAGTGACCAACAGTAATCTTCTTTTCTCGAGAATTTTTGTACTACTAAAACCAAATTTTTACTAATTTCCAATTTTCCATGCATATGTCATGTTTCTCACATAAAAAGAGAGAGGAAAAAATGAAAATTCATTGGAAATGATACGTATATAATATTTTAAACAGTATTGTTGACCTGATCAATCCAAATGAATCTATTGGTTTTATGAGAGGATCAGTTCAACATTAATTTAATCAAATTTAATTTATTGATCATTGACCTTCTAGTATGTTCAAGTGAAACTCTAAAGTCCAAACATGATTTAACAATATTGATGTTTAATGTTAACTAGTGACTAGGAGTTATTTAGAATTCAAAAAATAAACTACTGTATAAGAAAACTAGTAACAATTGTTAAAAAGAAATAAGTTACCACGCGTTAAATTTTTATCAATCTATGACAACTAATAGATAACATGTATAGCATGTCATTGTTAATAGTATATAAAAAATTGTTATGTTTTTTCTTTTCTTTTCATTTCTTAAAATTAAACTTTTTTTTAATCATAAAAAAGTATGTCCCATAATAAATAAAGCACCGTCACTTAATTTCCTTTATTTTCTTTTGAAAGAAAAGTCGCTATACGTGATAGAACAAGGATCAAATTCTTAACTTCCATGATTGTGACTTCGGATGGTTTCACTTCTTACATGAATCTGGTTTTATGCTTCATGATATCTAAACATATCATATTTTTATTTATATTTATATCAAAATGATATGTATAAATATATTTTATTTATATATATATTATCTATTTTTAATCTATTTGATCATTTTCATAAAAACTGTTAATTTTTTTTATCTGTATCTATTTTTTTATAAATAATTTGTTAAAAAAATAAAAAAGGTATTATAATAAAAAAACATAAAAAAGTGTTATAAGAAACTTGATAATTCTATTCACGGTTTCTTCTCCTTTCTCGTTTTACTTGTTTAGATATTTTGTTATGAGCAAAAGACATAAGAAAGCCCAATCACAAACCAGAAGGTTACAAATCGAACAATCCAAAAGAAGGGAAAAAAAAAAAAAAAAATTGAAATGAACTGATGTACGTCCTCTTGGACAGTCCTTGACCAAGCTACTATATGTTTGGCCAGCCATCCAGCTATTTCCCACATTTTTTTAACCCCAAAAGCGTGTCCCAATTTTCAAACCTCAATTTAAATAAAAATTCTGTCGCCTCGTGTTTATTACAAACACATAAAAAGCTCCCCACCCAACACAAACACAAATCCCACCTTACCATTTCCAAATCTAGGCAAACCCTCGCTATGCCTACACCTAAACGTCCACATCTTTTATTCCTCCTCTTCACTTTTGCCTTAATATTTTACACAACCACCCTTACCACCACGACCACCATCGTAGCTTCCGCTTCCGCCGCCGCCTCCACCATCGATGCAAACACCAGTAAAAACCAACAAAAATTCAAAGAAGCCCCGGAGTTTTACAATTCCCCGGATTGCCCTTCCCTGTTAGATACAACTTCTAGTGAGGACAATGAAACCAACAACAATAACAACATTGAGGACGATGATGATGGTAATAGCAGCAGTAGCAGTAGCAGTAATAATGACAACACCAACAACGATGAGGACAACATTATATGTTCTGAGACCGCCGTACATGTGGCGATGACGCTCGACACGGTGTACATCCGCGGTTCAATGGCAGCGATTCTCTCCGTCCTCCAACACTCCACGTGTCCTCAAAACGTAGTGTTCCATTTCGTCGCCTCGGCATCCGCCAACGCGTCACACTTACGCGCCACGATCTCGGCGTCCTTCCCCTACCCCACTTCCAAGTGTACGTATTCGAGGACTCATCCGTGTCGGGCCTCATATCCACCTCGATCCGCATCGCGTTGGACTGCCCGTTAAACTACGCGCGCAGCTACTTAGCCAACATACTCCCACTATGCGTCCGTAGAGTAGTGTACCTCGACTCCGACCTCGTACTGGTCGATGACATTGCCAAGCTGGCAGCAACACCACTAGGGGAAGACCTAGTACTTGCAGCACCGGAATACTGCAACGCAAATTTCACTTCCTATTTTACCCCGACATTTTGGTCCAACCCATCACTGTCCTTAACGTTTGCGAACCGGAAGGCGTGTTATTTCAACACGGGTGTGATGGTAATCGATCTGGACCTGTGGAGAGCCGGAGACCACACGACCAAGATCGAAGAATGGATGGAATTGCAAAAGAGGACGAGAATATACGAACTGGGTTCTCTGCCGCCATTTTTGTTGGTTTTTGCTGGTAGGATTGCACCGGTCGACCATAGGTGGAACCAGCACGGACTAGGTGGTGATAATTTCCGAGGATTATGTCGGGATTTGCACCCGGGACCGGTTAGTTTACTGCATTGGAGTGGGAAAGGTAAGCCATGGGCTAGGCTTGATGCCAATAGACCATGCCCTTTGGATGCTTTATGGGCTCCTTATGATCTCTTGCAGACTCCTTTTGCATTGGATTAAATTGGATCAGAAATAAGAAGAAGTATATAGAAAAAATCTTAATCTCGACCAAGTATAGGTTCCAAAAATTTTAGTATACCATACTGGCGGTATCGATCGATGAATACCGAATTTGTGATATACTACAAAGTTTATAAGAAGAGAAGTAATTAGATTAGTGAGGTGGATAATTAAATGGAAGATATGTTCAAAAATAAGGGCTAAGGAAATCCACCCGATTTTTTATTTCCCTTTTTCTCTTTTGGGCTTAATTTTGGGTTTGTGGTGAATGATCCCCTCGGATGTTGTATGATAATTGTATCTAAAACTCTGTATAGCAAAAGAGCTATTTTAGGTGGATTAATCATGGATTTTTTTCATCTTTGTTAAATAAAATTGTAATATATATACTTTCTTCTGAACCCTTTTTTTTTTTATTTCGGTGGCAACATGATATTGTTGAATTTAATCAATATTGCATCTAGAGAATAATTATTTGTTCATTAGGAGTCATTAGATTAACCCCACTAACGTATACTTTATCAGTTTAGTCATGATTAGTCTTGTACCTTTGTAAATGTCGTAATATTTAAGATTCCTTCTGAAATATTAAAAATTAGATGAAATAAAACCAACTTTTTTGGATTATCTGTAGGTTTAGTTTAGTAGAGTAGCCATGAAGAAATCAGGAGAATGACATGGGTTTTTCTTAGTTTCAACTTTACTTTAAAGAGGATGCAATTAATGCTCATTTTGGAGCATCTCCAACTATTACTAATCCTAAATTAGGCTTTGTGTCTCCCTTTCTTTAGATTTTGTTATCTATTTATTGTAAGTTGTGTTGGGAAAGACGTTTTGCCAGATGATTTAGACTGTTTGAAACTTTAATATAGAAAAAAATAGGGCTTTATTTATGAAATGGCCTGAAACAAAAAGTAGAATTATTCTATGGGGAGTAAGTGACTATACCAGATCATCAAATAAATAAAAAATCCACACTTTGATGGGTTTTACTTAAAATCAATAATTGATCATTTAATATCTTTTAATCTTAATTATTTTCATCTAATCTTAGTGATCTTGGTCATCAAGATATTCGTGTTGATTGTCAAATTTAATTTAATGTCATCATTAGCATTTGTAAAGAAGTAAACTCAAAGATTGATCAGTTTACCTGAAGATGAGCTTAGGCACTTTAATTCTACTCATTATCTTTATTCTTGATTCTCTATTTTATATTTGTATCAGATCCTGTTGCTTCCTTAACTAATTCTGTTTGATATAATTCCATAAAATCTGCCAACCTTCGTTTTTAGTTGACAATTTCGATTCCCCCTTTGTTGATTTTAAAATGTGTTGGCAAAATTAGGTCCATTATCAAGAAAGAAAAATATATTAGATAATGAAGAGTTAGTTTAATTGGCATAGAATGCTCTAATCTAAAACTAAATGCCATAATCCAAACGAATAACGAGAACTTTTATTACAAATTAAGTCCTGACTCCGGATTGATAATTAGGTCAAGATGCTTTGTGTGAAATGAAAAAAAAAAAAAAAAAAAAAGCAGGCAAGTAATAGATATATGTTAAGCAAATTATATGTAAATAAAGGAAATTGTGTAGGCATAAAGCCATAGGTGTTGATTATTCCTCGTCGTGGTTTCGACTATTCTAATGGGTCAACCAATGGATTCTTCAGCCTGCCAGCCTGTGAGGATTTTCTTTTCTTTTCTTTTTTTCTTTTTCCTTATTACAATACCTCACACCTCAAGTTTATGTTTTTTATTTTTTTTTTTCCCAGGATGTTCGTTATGGGATAATTTAATTTAGGAGAAAAGAAGTGTCGGTAGAGCATAGATAGAATAATGGAAAAGGCATGTTAAGGCATTAATTGCTGCGACTTTTGGGGTTACATAACAGTGACAAATAGAGTTGCACTTGCAACTGGTGATATCCCTGCACAACCTCACATGATCCGAACTTAGGTGGGAGAACACGTGGGTCCTACTTTCTCCTCGAGTCTCTTAGATGGATGCTATTAAGCTAAATTCTCCCACGTATATGACTCTTGGAGAGGAGAAAAGCTCATTGACATAACGCATTGTGTGAATACATTAGTAGATGATTAAGTATTAAAATTATTTTAATGAATATGGTGACTGAAAGATAGTATTTAAAAAACTACTCACATATAGAGCTATACATTCCGGTTAAGTTGATCATCCTACTCTATTCTACTTTGGCATGTGGTTTATATAGGTTGGTTTACATTAACTCGTATTACAAAATGGGTCGAAAATTTTTGCTCGTCCTACTCTACGTCGGATAAGTGATTTATGTGAGCTATGCATGTGTGGTTTATGTGGGCTAACCCACCAACTAGCTAAGATTTTTTATTTTTTTGCAAAATTTTGATATTACCATGCATTCATAGTAAATGTAAATGTCATTTTCAATTAAATTTTTAAAAATTATTTATAAATCCGATAAAAAAGGATTAAGATTAAAAGATCATATAATATTAAGATAAAAAAATTATTATTTATTATTAATGATTTACTTTCTTATTGTTTTAATTTAGTTTAATTTTTCTTCAATATAATACTTATATATAGTTGTTTATTATTACTACCTTTTGTTTTTTTTTTTTAAATTTCCATGGTGGTTTTGCTCATATTAAACAGAAAAAGATTTTTTGAGTTTGCTAACTAGCTTAACCGCAAGCAATAGAGTTGGGCAAATAAGTCATAGCTCACGAGCCAACCCTCATAAGTCAAAGTGGGCAAGCTTGTGACAAGCCTTCCCAACCTGCAAGCTAAATTTAAAAAAAGGAAATAGAAGCTTAAGGATCTACCAAATTTTCAAATTAAAATATATATACATATAATAACATATTAATAATATGTTATTAATATGCACACACCAAATACATTATAACATTTTCTTAAGTATATATTTATTGGTTTAAACATAACATTATATCTAATAAATTATTTTAAAAACTTATTATATATAAGTATTCAAAATAATAATGAAATTAATTGTTAATATATATATAACGCTAAAATACTTAAATATTCTAATTTCCGCACAAATAAGATAAAAAATAAAAATAAAGTTAATTTAACATATTTAACTCGCGAGCCAAAACGGGTTAACTCACATCAGCTCAGCCCATTTGCCCAACTTTAGCAAGTGGGTTGGCCTGCTTTAGCTAAGAGTTATGTAGTCACACCAAAACGGAAGACATAGTGAAGTAGTTTGAAATTTTCATCCCAAAACTTTTTTGTTTATAGGTTTAAACAGGTTTACTTGCATAATCCTCTTGAGTTGCACAACTTTACTCACCTATCACAATTTTATTAGTATCTAAATTTTATTAATTATTTCATTTGGAGTGTTAATGATATAGAAGTGTTTCTTTATTCACTATAAATAGGTGACTCTAACTTTCTTCACTTTCTATTATTGGTTAAAGGTATAAAGGACTTGCACATGATTCTTTATAATATCTTATAACCTAGGTTTCAACACTACAACTGTGATAATTATGTGGAGAAAATAACATGAAGGCTTTTGGAATTACCACTATATAAATATAATAATCAAAATGTCAAAAATGATTTATTTACTTCACTGTATAGAATAAAGGGAAAATTGAATCGATATTGAATGAGAATGTTATAAAGGTACAATAATTGTTACATGATTATTATTATAGTTAGTCAACATAAAGAAAATATATTGGAATAAGATAAATATATATTATACCACTGCTACAAAGTAAGATATATATTGCATTGTAAAATAAGTCTAGCTATCTGTAATTTTCAAGATATGAATAATTATGTAAAAATGATAAAATGAAGCATTGAATATCAATTCATGGGAATGAGATATGAATTGCTATTAAAAAATTCATGAGTAATTGCTATTTGATGTTTAGAATGCAGTTAAACAACATAATAGTAACTTTCCATGGAATGAGTAGGGAATGATTCATTTCAAGTAAATATGCCAAAAGTTCTTTACTTTCTCAAGTTAATGCAAATTAATTACAAAATGTTGTTTTGCTAAAGGGCCTTCGAAACTGTCTTCTCAAGCTTAATTCCATAGACTACAATATTCTTCAAAAGACCTATGTATTCACCGCTATTATCTACTTAGACACATTTCAATTGTTTTCTTGTTTCTCTCTCAACTCTAAAATAAATATGCTTAAACACATCAAAAACTTGATCTTTAGATTTCAAACCAAAGGTCAACAACTTTCTAAAGTGATCATCAATAAATAGTATAAAATAAAAAACACTACTTACTGACCTATCTTTCATATAACACATCAGTATGGCCTAAGCTAAGTATATGAGATTTTGAGACAAATGGATTTTTATAAAATGCAACTCTATATTGTTTTTTAGTAAGATAGTTTGTAGAGGTTTTTAGAGGTGTCCTTTTCTCATCAAGCAAAAGTTGCATCTTGATAAGTATTTGAAGTCCTATCTCACTCATGTGACCAAGTCGTTTACGCCAAAGCTATATTGAAGAATTGTCAACCATTGTTACACCTTCTTTACTTCGTTTTACAAACATTAAGTAAAGAGTACTATTTTTCTCCCATTTAGCCACTATGAGAGAACCATTGTTAGGCTTCCATTTACATTCACTAAAGTAGCTATTATATCATTTATGATCTAATTTCTTGTAGATATAAGGTTCGAGGGAATATCTGGACCATGTCCAACTTCTTTGACAATGAGCCTACAACTAGTATTAGTCTTCAAAATAATATTTTCAATGCCAAAAATTTTAGATATAGCATCTTTTCCCATCCTAACATTACCAAAATCATCGGTACTGTAGGTTGAGAAAAATTCCCCATGTGATGTAAAAATAGGCACGAAGTTAATAACTTAATCTTTATTATGACATACAAGACTAACACAATCATCATTTCAAGCAACAACAGTTTCACTATCTACTACTATAGCAATCAAATCTTTGCTTTTTTCATCATATTTACCTTTATCCTACTCTCTTCTCCAAATTCTATATTATCTCATTAAATGCCATAACTTGTCACAATAGTAGCATTTAATATTTCTTCTTTTTTGTTTTGATTTCCCTTGGATTTGTTAGATCTTTTAAATTTATCAAATGACTTTCTAGACTTGCTTCTACCATGTCTTTCTTATTTATCTATAATTAGTACACAAGTTTCAAAACTTGTACCAAGTTTGTTTTTTCTAGCTTCTTCACTCATCAAACAAACTTTTACCATCATTGATAGTGAGCTTTTCTTTTGGAGCAGAATTACTCACTCACACCACAAGTGTCTCTCAACTTTCAATTAATGAACCCAATAACAAAATTGTCCACATCCCATCATCAAACACAAGTTTCATAGGAGATGATTGACTCACAAGACCTTAAAAATTATTCATGTGCTTCATTATATTGGATCCATCCTTATACTTTAAATTCACCACTCTCCTTTATTGAAGGCGGTGTGTCTCTCATACACAAACTCCAATTTCCTCCATAAAGCATCAACTCTAATTTTTGGAGCAATAGGAAGATTCATACTATGATCAAACCATTGTTAGATATAACTAACAATTTTTCTAATCATAATCACTCAATCTTTGTTAGATTTATATTTTTGCATCACCTTATCACTGCCTAAAGTCATACAAATCTTTACAATACAAGTTTAGCTCAGGTGTTGCTTCTCTACAAGCTTGATTTTGACATAGAGCAATGTAGCATAAAATTCTTTGTTGCAACTACAAGTGGACTTGCGTCTACTTTGTCCATTTGCTTGAATCTACTACAATAAAGTTTGAATCTCCACTACTATCCAAGTTGAGTTGACTCGGTTTTAAACTGTAAATTTCCTATTGCTATTTAATTATTGCAAAACTGATGATTGTTGTTGAATTGTCAAGGTTCGATTTTGGATTATGGTTCGATTAGGCCCATCAAGAAGCAATGTGATTTCTTTGTCACATGAACTAAAGGGCCTGTTTTGATTATTAGATTTATTCGTTTTGGCATCGTTTTCAAACTGAACTGATACTAAATCGAGATTAAACTAATACATATATGATATCAATGAAAACCAATATTTTTACTCATAAACTGACCAAAAAACCAATACTGATTGATAATAGATACAAATAAAAATCTAACAATCTAAATAGACCCATATCTGTATCGGTTTGGTTTGGTTAGTTTATGAGTAAAACATAGTTTTTATCAGTATTGGTTCAGTATCAGTATGATTTGAAAATGATAATAGAATAATACAAAATCAGTATACCCAAATAGGAAATCAATCTTCAGATTACTAGTGCAACAGCTCGGATTGAACTTCACAAAGATTGGATCAACTATGGAAGACTTAGTATTGCAATAGTAGCTTGGGTCCTTTCCAAGAGCATCTTAGGCGCTCAAATACATGTCAAGGATTGTAAGCACTCCAAACATAGACATTTGAATCCCTTGATCTGCTGCTCTTGAACTCTTTGTATAGCAACATGTGGCTCTCCTTTGCAAAATTTTTTAGCCCCTCGAGGCTGAACTTAGGGACACTCTAATATGGGCTTGAGCACTCATTTGTGCTATAATCATGTTCTCTCATTTAGTTTTACTTTATCTTCAAATTTGGCTAATTCATTTCAACTCCTTCAAATCTAGCACACTCAATTTAGCAGAGATTCAAGTGCTTAATTCTCAATCAAGCACATGAATTGGTCAATTTTTCCCATTTTTTGTCTTTTCTTTTTTTTTTTTGGGATATTCTAGCCTTTTTCATTATTTATTGTTTTCTGAACTTTATAATTTTTTTTCACTTTTCAGGACTTTTTTTATTGCTGTACTTTTATAAGCTTTTTATGTTTTCTCTTCTTTTGAATATTCTAACTTTTTCTAGATGTTCAAATCATCTTTTGGGCAAAGAGTAAAACGTCCACACAACCTATCCAAATTTAACTAACCTTAGTGCTGGTGCAAATAACAAAAATAATTAAAGTTTGAATAGCTAGTAGCTTATTTATCTAGTTCTATCCATATATTTTCCAAACAACATCCACATCTCAAAATTAGAGGATTAACTTGCAAGAAATCCAAATATGAGGAAAATCTTATAATTATTCATAAGAGATTAATTATGCAAAATGATGCATCTTAACCTAAAAGCTCCAAAATTGCCATGGTTGACCACTTTAAAATTAGGTCGATGCCTCTACATAAGCTAAGCAGTCAACCACTTTTGGATCCACTTATCAGCAGTCAACCACTTTTGGAGCCAATCATCCACTTTCCACTTAGCCCTATGCTTCATAATATTCCAATCCAATACACTGCATTAAGAACATGGTTGACTTTATAATGTAATTTACAATTAGGCTTTTTTACATCAAATTTTCTTTTTTTTTTTTTTTTAGGGGAACTTAATCTATCACTTTCAAATTCTCAATCCTAATATTTCTCCAACAATACCTAAAAAAATACCCTACAACTCCAAAACAACATCCTATTACAAATTTAGCAATAATCATTCCTAAGGAAACAACTTAAGCTATACTATTTCTCATAACTCCACAATCTACCCAATTAGCACAAACTTACAATTTAATTAACAATTATTCAATTCAATAACAATAAGTCACTACCAAAAAATTGATCTTTAAAGGCAACTTTTTGAATGAAAACTTGGTAAAAAAAATTATCTTTATAGAAAATCACTGATGATGATTTTTACGAAAAAAATTATTTTTAAAAACTAAAATTTTATCTTTAGAACTCAGTTTTTTTATTGTGAGTTATAATCAAAGCTCAATTACCTAAATCTAATGTCTAATTTTATAATTAATAAGATGATTTATAGCTAATAAAACATAAACATTCTTCTTTTGTAAAGTTGGAATCTTAGTTTATCTCAAATTTTATCAATGGGAAAATTTGTAGATGAAGAGCAATATTTAAGCAATTTTGCAATAAAATAAAATAAAGAAAGAAAAAGACCTTGAACTTTTTATCATGGATTACTTGTAGTGTAGGACTTCAGGGTTTACGTCCATAGCAAGGTAGATCCCATTAATGGTAAGAGAATAAAGGTACTAAAATGCAAATAACTTATAAATACAGAGAACGGCTTGAAAAATACAGAATTTTTTTTTTTTTTTTTTTTAGTCTGCGCAAATGGGACCCCCACTGTATTTTTCCGAAAAAGAACCATAATTAGATAAATTTGTTTTTGTAATGTATCTATATTATTAATGGAAAATTTATGCATAGCATCAGACTTTAAGTAGTCATATTATTTTGAATTTTTCTATGGGTAATGTACAGGAATTGCTCTTTTTCGTATTAAAATTATCAGCACATAACAATCATATAAATACTTTCTGTGTAACAAAGAAGTTTTTAAGTTAAAACCATATCAATTGTCGAAAAAAAAAAAAAAGTTAAAACTCTATCTCATCGCAATTGTTTATTTTTCTTTTGAATTTGCTCAATACTAAATTAAAAAAAAAAAAAAGGAAAAGTTGGCTTGAACTTAAAACAAACAGTCATTATATACACACAAGCGTGCATACACACACGCACAAACAAGTAGTGAAAGTGAAATGATGTTGATTTCATACCACTCTGATTTCGTAATAATATAGCTTTTTCACTTAATATTACAAATATAATATATATATGTATGTATATATAAAAAATTTTCTTATTACTGACAATAATAAAGCAATCAAAGTCTTTTTCTTGAATTATTAGCAAAAATTTTCTTTTTCACATTATGTGTTCTTGTATTATTAGTGCGCTTAAATAAAAAAGATAAAAAAAAAGAAACATTAATTTTAATTAACTATCAAGCATGAGGATAATTAATAAATTATGAACATATATATATATGTACTTATAGGGATGCGTCTAAGGTTGGACCAATAGGGGCTCCAACCTCTGAACTCAAGAAAAATTAATTTATATATATATACATACATATTTTATGTATATTCTAAAGAGCAAATAATAATATAATAATAAACACAGTCTAATAGTTAGATGTGTGTTTTATATCCATGAGGTTTTAGGTTAAAATTTTTATCCTTGTGTACAAATGTCAGATCATGTTATGAAGTAGGAATTTTATCTCAAAGTTTCAACAATTATTTTTTCAAATAATAATAAATAAAAATGGAATTTTCCCTTTGTGCAATTCCGCAAAAAAAAAAAAAAAAGAGCCTTAATTTTTTTATTATGTCTTGAAGGACCTACATTTGTAAAATTTTGCAAAAAAAAAAGGGTGTGCATTTTTTTATTATACATTCTACATCTTACGTTTATAAGTTACTTGCATTTGAGGGTCTCGTATCCATTCCATGATGGATCACATTAACAGGGACAAATTGAGGTCTTAATTCCTAATGGATTGAGTTCTAAATTGCATGTAAATTATAAATATATTTCTTAAAAAAATAAGGGTTAATATTATAAGTGGTACTGAACTTTGATAAAATATGCAATTAGGTATGTCAATTTTAAAATTGATCAATTTAACAGTTGAACTTTAAAATTAATCAAATTAGTATCTGAAAGAACTTTTTTGCTTGCCACAAGTACCTCTATAGGTACTAAATCGATTAATTTAAAAGTTTTTAAGTATCAAATTGATCAATTCAAAGTTTAGATATTAAATTGAACAATTCTAAAATTTAAATATTTAATTATATATTTTATCAAAGTTTATATTATGTATGATATTATCCCAAAAATAAATAAATAAATAAAGAAGCTAGGTCTTTCTTTATAAAAACCTATACAAATATGGGCCTTACTCTACAATTTTCCCTTACAATTGCCTCAAGTCATAGAGTAATTATAATTTATTATATAATCTAATGGGACAAAGTCCAAAAATTATTTAATGTGAATGGTATCCTTGATCATATACCGTGCTATTCTAACATTAGCATTTTACTTTTATTACTAAATAATATCGTGAGTTGTCAAAATTGGTATTTAGTCATGTAAACTTTTGTCGAGTGATGTAATTTTGTCATGACTAATGAATTAGATTAATTGGTCCACTCAACGTAACACGGCAATGTCACTATAATTAAGGGAAAATGCAGATACATCTAGAAGGGATTGTGTTACCATCTTGAATTTTACACGTTCTTAAAATTTTATACTTCAAATTTCAAAATTTAGCTAATAGCATTACTGCCATATCTTCTTAGTTCTTCCACTACTAACCGATCTTAATCAACATAAGAAACCAACACTATTGCGACACATATAAAACTTAATCTTAAATTAAGATTTAGGGTATCTATAAAATCATCTTCCCATATTTACTTCTATCTTCTTTCTTAAAACCCTATTTTCAAGCAGATTACCAGTATGCTACTAACGGACTTGATAATCCAATAGAATCCAAAGACAGCATTATTAATTTATATGGGTCGCAATACTATTTGTTTGTTATGACGATGGGATAATGACATCTCAGTTAAGATGTATCAAGTTGGAATTCCCATTCTTCCTAACAACAACAAAAAAAAAAAAAAAGAAGTTTCATACAACTAGAGAGATCGAACCAATTTTTTTTTAAATCAATTCAATTAATAGAGCAATCTGAATTTAAACCTAATTATCTGTTAATGATTTTATAGTCAAATGGTATTAACCTTGACGTCTCAATTAAGATGTATCAAGTTGAAATTTCCTTTCTCCCTAACAAAAAAAAAAAAAAAAACTAAATTGTTTCATACAACTAGAGAGATGGGACCAATTTTTTTTAAATCAATTCAATTAATAGAGCAATCCGAATTTAAACCAAATTATCTGTCAATGATCTTATAATCAAATGGTATTAACCTTGATCTCTCAATTAAAATGTATCAAGTTGAAATTTTCTTTCTCCCTACAAAAAAAAAAAAAAAAACTAAATTGTTTCATACAACTAGAGAGATCGGACTTTTTTTTTTTTTTAAATCAATTCAATTAATAGAGCAATCCGAATTGCATTTATTTTCTCATCTTTTTTTTTTTTTTCAGTATTACCATTTATAACGTAGCTTTATTTTTCGATATTTGCTTATCTTCCATTTGCATGCAAATTAAATTATCATTTCTCAATTAACCTCTAATATGTAAAAACGAATATGATTATCTTATTTCACCAGTAAGTAATTATAAAAATAATTTATTCTACCTATAAAATCAAGGATATCGAATAGAGGAATGAAGTCCCTCCGACATAAGTTTGGGAATTTTTCCCTTTTTTCCCTTTTCTTTTCTTAGTAAAACCCCCAGCTTAACTTAAGAGGCCAAATTGAATTGGACTATGAACTCTACGTTACAGCTTGGTATTCAGTTTGGTAAGCATCCTAGAAGGATGCCGCCCAATAATGAACATCCTTGACGTGGTCCAAAATTTTATCCGGGCTCGTACGAGGCACGGTAGGTCTGGTACGACATTAAATTGAGCTGGGCCTGGCAAAGAAATTTCCAGCACACCTTCCCGAAACAATAATTAAAAATTAACTTTTTTCTCCCAAGTCAATCTCAAGTCTCCTCTCTCCTGGATCTTGGTTTAAGAAAACACATGCAAGAAATTACATTGCAACTTCATGTAGAAAAAGTATTATTGATTATCACCTTATGCAATTTCTATGCAATTGTCATCGCTTTGCATTTGTCACCAAGTCATCATTTGGCATGGGATAACGTTTAGGCCAGTTCTATATAAGCAGATGAGACAATGTGAAATTCGCAATGGCACAAATGTGACCATGGCAACTAACTTCATATCAAAATGGTGCAATATTAGCAGCTTCAATAGGCTAGTAAAAAAAATCCCTCGAGTCAATCAAAAACCAAAATCGCATTCACTAGATACGCCATCGGTCGACAGTCCAAAAAAGGATAATCCACTAGTCCCCCTAAGTCCTCCAAAAAATATTATTGCTAGTGGGGATAAGTATATTGAGGTTTTTAGACACTTCGACAGTAACCAAGATGGGAAGATATCTAGTGAGGAACTCAGTGCTTATTTCGCATCGATGGGGGAGACATTAACACGAGAAGAGACTCAAAAAGCAATTAGTGAATTCAATTCGAATGGCAATGAGTTGATGGAGTACAAAGATTTTATTCAAATGATGGAAGGAGATGAGAACATGGAGGATGATCTCAAGAGGGCTTTTGAGATGTTTCAATTAGGTGACAAAGGTTGTGGATGTATCACGCCTAGTGGACTTCAACATATGTTTAAAAGACTAGGTAATAGGAAAACGTACGAGGAGTGTGTGAATATGATAAATGCTTTTGATCTTGATGGTAATGGAGTGATCGATTTCAATGAATTTCAACACATGATGGCCGCATGAATTTAGTATGTATAGAAAGCAAATTCATGTTATTTTATTTAACTTTGAAGTGTTGCCCCCTTTTTCCTTTTATGCTAGTTATGTGCCAAAAGTTATTTTTGATAGTATTCTTCTCAATCTGAAAAAAAAGAGGCTTAACTATTTGTAACTCTCTAAATCATATGCTTCAAAACAGGATTTGGAGCAATTTGCACAGCTAGAATATGTCATTTTAGAGATATTTAGAAAGGCAAAAACTCTTAAAAGAGCTAATGAAGAGTCAATCAAAGGTATCCATAACAATTTATTATAAGTTTAACGGGAATAAATACAATATACCAACTTTATAACATAACATACATTTTAGTAGTAATTCAAGACCACTGTACAACATCTATGTGATTTTATTTGGTTACTTTGATGATAAATTTTTTTCCCATAATAAAATATGGGTAATGGAACTCAAATAGTCACATGCACAGCATTTGAATAG
The DNA here is from genome assembly GCA_024138025.1 of Combretum micranthum. Taxonomy (NCBI): domain Eukaryota; kingdom Viridiplantae; phylum Streptophyta; class Magnoliopsida; order Myrtales; family Combretaceae; genus Combretum; species Combretum micranthum. Next base: position 69,321 of record JAMXBD010002003.1, on the reverse strand, counting down.
ATAACAATATTTATACAAGAAAATGAATAATTATAATTTCTTTATAATGAACTCCCAAAAGGAAATTTTTTTTTCTATTGACATACTGTTAGTGAAGTTCAATTATGTTAAATAGTATAATAGATAGAACATTGCACTAATTTTATAAATTGTTCTAATAGCCCATGTTAATAGTCTTGCAATAGGCCTATGAAAGCTATTGATAATCAACGGAACTAGTCACAAAGCCCAACAGCCAAATCGGTAATTATTTACTCAATTCAATGGGCATCATCTTTCCTGGTTAGCAATCTAATCCACCGCTTTGTTTTTTCTGAGAAAGATTTGATAAGTGTTACATGTCACGTGTAATGTATACGTGTAAATCACTCTTAATGGTATTCTAATACGTGAGTTTATGATTAAGGACTGAAATATCGAGTGAGAATGTATATGTAGAATACGTATACTTTTGGACACGGAGACCATCTAGAACAGTTGCCACTTCAGTCACTTCTAGGGAAGGAGGCTTTCGAGGTCCATGTTTGTGCCTCCAACCACCACAGCAACATTATGCCTGGAGACTAATACCCCATGTTTCATTGCTATTATTGCACGATCAAAGGCGTCCTTGATGTTCATCAGTTTGAAACTGTTTCCTTCTTGCTACATCCATGACCTGCGAAGCAATCCTTTAACCAAACTTACAAGAGTTTTTTATTTATTCTGGCTTCGTTTGATCTTTATTCCTGAAGTGGAAAATTAAATTGGTTTAGTCTATGGACAACAGAGAAATACGTGTTCTATAGATTCATCAGCTTCATAAAAAGGGATTCGTAGACGACTCAAAATCATGGGGCTTCTTCATGGAATTGCAAGTTATTTTAAATTTTTATCAATGCGCGATCTCCTCTATTTAACCGATCCGAACGATTCATGGGTTCCCCTTGAAACTTTTATTAACGTCGAAAATTGGAAAGTAGATACGTTTTAGCTGTGTGTGCCATGGTATGTTTAGTCCATAAGCTAAAACTAGGTACGAGGACTCTTTTGACAGCTAAGATTGTTTCTGGTTATGATTTCCCGCTCCAAAACACACTTTCTATTGTGGTCCAGTACGTTAATTTTATTAGAAAACATATCCATGCTCAAATTATATCTTTTATCGTATACATTCATCCCAATGATGAAATTAATTTTAGTTAAGTCAATATATATTGTACCTTTATTACATTCTCGATAAATTACAATTTAATTTTTCCTTTATTTGATAAGATGAAATAAACGATTTATTAGTATTCTATAATTGTAACAAGGAACATCACAAAAATTATATTAATCATTTCAACTAATACTTTGGTTCAATCATCAAGTTACCATCTTCTTCCTCTGCTTTTTGCTTGGAGTTTCTTTGTACTCATGCACACTTTACTTCTTCATTCTAGAGCCTCGTCCACAAATTATACGCAAACATCATAATCAATAATTAGTTTAGAAAAATTAAAATCGTCAAAATAAGAGTGATGAAGAAGAGAGTACAAACCCTTAAGTTACTTGAACCAAAACAAAGAAAAAGAGAGACAAAAGATTCTGTTTGTTCGTTGCCTGATTATAGATACAAACATTTTTTTTCAAACTTTTTTCTAAAAAATTATTTATAAAGAATTAGATACATATAAAAAAAATTATCAATTCTCATTAAAAGATTAAATAAATCAAATATAGGTAAAATATAAATATAAATCGGACATATTTGCACATATCATTTTGAAAAAGATTCAGATACAAATGAAAAACAGACCCAAAAGAAGACATACCTTAGAAGCTGAAAATGAAAAGATTGGCTTCTATGATCTATTTGTTTCATCATACTCTGGTCATTTTGGCATTATATTTTTATTATTTTCAAACAGAAGCGTATCAAACAACAAATATCGATATTAAACGAACAGTTGTACTCATAAATAGACCAAATAAATATGATACAAATATGATAGATGCAGATCAAATACAGATACAACACAGATAAAAATCTAACAATCTAAACAAACCCTTATTTATTTCATGTAGTTGAAAATTTCCTTTAATATTGTAATGGAAAGAAATTAAATCTAGTTGTAAAGCCTATTTAGATTTCGAGTTAGTGGTTAGTTCAACACTTTTATTAAAAAAAATTAAAATTCGGCCATGGTGAAATTAATTTCTAAAATATAGTTATAAAATTGTATCTTAAACATGCGATTTAATATTAGAATTTTCATGTTTGGAATGTGTTAAGATTGTGATATGATAAAGAAACACATATATTAAAACTAACAAAATATTAGACAAGAGAGACCAGCTTTCATATGACTTGGAGAAAAAGTACAAATTACTTCATCATTACTGAATATATATAAAGATAAAACATAACAACCACATTCACACAACTTCTAAGCATTAACCACTATATCATAACAACTCCTAAGAATATGCAACATCTAAACTAGTTTCCTAAAACAAACAACAAAGAAAACGTTCCTAAAGACTAGTTCTACAGACTACCGCATGTGCGCACATCTCCAACAATCTCCTCCTTGCCTTAGTATTTGCAGACACTTAACTTGTTTCTTAAATCTTCAAATCTTATTTATTGATAGGCTTTGGTCAATAAATCTGTAATCTGCTCCAATGTCTTACAATAAATCAACTTGATTTCACTAGCTTTCTACTTTTCTCTCAAGTGATACAGTTTGATGTTGAAGTTTTTTATTTACCCATGAAAGATAAGATCCTTTGAGATTGCAATAGCAGCTTGATTGTTTACAAAAATTTCGGTTGGCTCAAACTACTTCATGTGCAAGTTTGTAAGTATTTTTCTGATCCAAATTGCTTGGTTCATCATAGCAATAGCTGCAATAAATTCTACCTCTGCTATACTTTGAGCAGCCACATCTTGTTTTTCTAAACTCCATGAGAAAACACTTGAACTAAAATTAAAACAAAAGCCATTTGTGTTTCTCATGTCCTCTATAGAACCCACCCAATCACTGTTAGAAAATCCTTAGAGGTGGAAATCATGATAGCAAGAATACATAATGCCATAATCTGTTGTACTCTTAACATATTGTATAATACTTTTAGCAACTACAAAATGCACATAATTGGCACAATTCATAAACCTTGAACAACTTATTGCAAACATTATGTCTAGTCTTGTCTGTGAGATACATCAAGTAACCGATTAGAATCCTGTATAGCCCTCCATTAACCTTTTCAACTCCATCTTCTTTGCCAAACTTCTCCTTTTCATTGGCGTGCTAATGCCTTTGTTTTCTATATAAAATTTCTTAAGAATTTCCTTTGCAAACTTCTATTGACATATGAAGACCATCATGGTCTTGCTTCACCTCCATGCCTAATAGTAGGTCAATAAACCGAGATCTATCATCTCAAAAGCTTTGAACATCTCATTTTAAATTCATCCACCAGCTTATCATTGATTCCTGTAATAAAAGATGATCAAGATAAAAAAAAAAAAAAAAACATTGTAATTAAGTTAGAATCTGATTTCTTCACATATAAAGTGGGTTCACTTGGACTTTTAACAAATCCAAGACTTTGAAGATGCTCATCAACTCTATTATACCAGGCCCTGAGAGCTTGCTTAAGGCCATATAAAGCCTTTCTAAATCTGTAAACTTTCTCCTCCATCCCTTGACCAGAAATCCTTTGGCTTTAAATAGATTTCTTCTTGAGATAACCATTCAAAAAAGCTAACTTTACATCTAGCTGGTAAAGCTTCTAACCTTTTTGAGTAGCTAAGGCCAACAACATCCTATTAGTGTGTAAATGTGCAATAGGAGAAAAAGTTTTGAAAAACCTACCCCAAAAACTTGATTGTACCCCTTCACGACTAATCTAGCTTTAGTTTGTTCACAAAACCATTAACATTGAGTTTGGTTTTATAAATCCATTTCACTCCAATGATCTTTCTGTTTTGAGGTCTATCCACTAACTTCCAAGTGCCATTCTTCTCAATCATACGAAACTCCTCTCTCATGGCTTCAATCCATTTGTCATCCTTCTCGGCTTTAAATTATGCGAGTTCAAAGACAGCAACATTGCTTCTTTCATAGATATCAAATAGAGGTCTTGTGTCACAAACTGGAACATCATTTACATTGTCATCAAGATACAGTAAATTCATTGGCAATGCTTCTCTAATGATTCCTCTGAACTCCATTGTCTATCTTCCATAAACTTGAAATCTCGACTTACGATAATTTTCCCATTTCATGGTTGGAAAATTCTGTAAGCTTTAGAAGCGTTGCTATATCCAAACAAAATACTCAATCTACCTTTTTATTAAGTTTAACCGTTTCACCTATGACACATAAGAAAAAGAGAGGCAACCAAAATTTTTCAAATTTTGTAATCCTAGTTTGTAACTATACCAGGACTTAAATGGTTTTTCCTTGCACAACTAGTTGCAGCCTGTTTAATAAAAAATTGTAATTGCTTGTAGCTTTTACCCAAAGATTCATTAGCAACTCCTTTACATGAAGCATACACCTCGCCATGTCCATGATGCTCCGTTTTTTCCTCTCACTTACACCGTTTTTCTGTGGAGTGTAAGGTGTTGTGAGTTGGTGCTCAATACATGCTTCCTCACAAAGCTTGTCAAAAGTTTCACTTGTGAATTCTTTCCCATTGTCAGACCTTATTATGCGTAGCCTGCAATTACTTTGATTCCCAACCCAAGCATTAAACTTCCAAAATATATTAGCAACCTCAACTTTGGATTTGAGAATATAAATCCATCAAAATCTAGTATAATCATCTATAAAGACAATATAGTCTTTATTACCATTCAAGGATAGAGTTGCCTGAGGTCCTCTAACATCAGTGTGTACAAGTTACAGCTTGTGTGATGCTCTCAAAGCTGATTGAGGAAATAGTTTCTAACTTGCTTTTCACATTGACAAGCCACATAATCTACTAATTCATCTTATGGTATACCCTTCACAAAGTTATTTTTCTATATATATAGAAGTCACATGATGGAAGTGCTTAAGTCTTTTGTGCCACAATTTGCATTGTTTACACGATTTGTAACTGCTGCTTGCTTATCCTCCGTCAAATTCAAGGAAAAACTCTTGGCTCTTATCTTCACTTTAAACACATCTTTGCCCCATGCACCTTGATCAAGCACCACTTGTCTTCAAAAATAACTTTGAAGCCTTTTTCAACTAGTTGTTTAACACTAAGCAAGTTTTTATCAATGTCACACACATGTAAGACATTAGTAATGTGCTTTAAAACTGTCAAGCTTTCAATAGCCACTATTCCTTTCCCCTTGATTGAATAAACTACTATTTCCAAATTTTACTTTAGAAATGAGAGACTTATCAACCTCTATGAAAAGAGCTTGATCGTTGGTCTTGTGATTGGTGCAGCCACTATTGTCAACTGGGAATCATTTGAGCTGTTGGTGGTGGCAAAACACGTTGCCACAAAGAGTTGTTCTTCCTGTTGTTGTTCTATGGACACTTTTTGCTTAAGCAGTTGCGATTTGCAAACCCTTTCCATGTGTCCCATATTGTTGCACTTTATGCACTTGTTATCAAGCCTCTAACAACACCCTTTGGCATATGGTTTGACTTCTTGCAATGTAGGCAAGGTGAACTCACATCATTTTTGTTGTCATTGTTGGACTTGTGCTCTTCTTCTTTTTCTTGATTTTCTTGTCTTTGCCTCCTCTAGAACTTTCTAACTTGCCTTTGAAAGCACCCTCATAGTTTCTTCTTTTGTCATCATTCTTCTTTGCTCTTGAGCTTGCAAAGCATTAACTAACTCTGCCAAGGATATGCTTGACTGATCTTTAAACTCCTCCAAAGAGAAATTTTGGACTCATATTTTCTCAGGCAAAATGAAAAGAGTTTTTTGGACAAGTCTCTCTTCGGAAAAGTCCTTACCTAGTAACCTCACTTTGAAAGCAATGCCCAGCAACTTATCAAAGTAGTTTTTAATTGGTTTTAACTCCTTCATCTTCATCATCTTGAACTCTCTAATCAGTTGAGCACTTGCATGTTCTTGGTTCTTTCATTTCCCTGGTACTCCTTCTTGAGGTAACCCATATGTCTTTGGCTGATTCCAGGTTCAAGATCCTGGTAAATATGATGCATCTGTAAGGACCCGACATGTACTATATTAAAATACGACATGTCAAGTCCCCAACACGAATAAATATATATACACATAAGGTCGTCTAGAAAAGAAGTGTTTATGTGAATTGTCTATTTAACCTGTTTAAACAAATAGTTTTAAAAAAAACTACTCATCAAGGAGTGGATACTTTAATATAACAATATATGAATACCAATAATTTGGTATCTTAAAGTTTACAAACCATATATTACATACTATATAAGGAAAAGTAAATACTTTATATCACAACTTAGGCTTATAAACAAGCCATGTCTATACTATTACACTTTTAAATAAAATAAACTTTGAGTTGGTCTCTTTTGCCGAAAGCAACAAGGTCGGTTTAGGAGTCTAAGTCATCACACTAATTCATAAAGTCCTCAAAGTTCGTCCCATAGCTAAGAAATCATAAAACTCCTCATCTTCAATACCTGAAAGAGAAAAAGTGAGTCAGAAGCCCAATATAGTAATACAAACAAATAAAATGTGGCATACACTCCTGAACTAATGCAAGGCAAATCATAAATTATTTTTCTTTAATTAAGTCAACAATACAACACTAGAGTATTCAAACTCCGAATTCAATCATGGGGAATCTGGGAGTCTTCAGTAACCGTAGCTACCCAAAGGATTGATATAAGCAACCCGAATACTTATATCTTTGTTATATTCTCATAAGAAAAAGTAATTTCATTTAGGATTTATAGCCATTATCAACTTTACTTAACTTAATCAATAATATCAGCTAGTTCAATCATCCCATAAACGTGAACTAAATCATATTATATCATTTTAATAGTAAGAAAATGTTACAACGATACGATACCCCCTATCAATAACCCGTTGAGCCTCTAAGAAAGGTCATTGCATCATGACTAGTGACCTAAGCACCTAAACTATCATGTTAACCTCGTTAATGGGGTTGCCATCCCCTGACCGGATTCAATGGTGAAAAGCACAATCAATTCAAACACTTTTTAATTCCTCCTTGATTAGAGTTGGTTTAGAAATATATGTATATTATTTAACAATCAACATCAGAATTACTACGTATCTTGATGATAAGGTTTATCAAGCAGAAGTCCAGTATTTGAACTCAGTCGAGTATGAGAATCTGTTAAAAAAATCATTTCACAATCAAATTCCAATTCATAATCACTCACACAATATATATATATATATATATATATATCATATTTCAAACAAATATATATATATATATCAAATATCACTATTTCTCAATTGAATATAATCATAATTAGTTTCTAAGTATTTAATAATCATTAATCTCAAATCAACTCATATTATAACATAACTTAGTATTAATACTCACAATAGGCTCATATAAGCTTTTTAATTAATCAAAAATTAAAAAAATTAAGGAAAAACATATAAAGTAATAAAATCATCCATAAATTTAATTAAATTATTATTATTTTAGAAACAGGGTCCTGCACGTCTGGAGCACAGTCCGTTCTTGTAGCCGTGCTGACCAAAGGAGGCAAGGAGATCAGCGTCTATTCCCAGCAAGGCCCGTGCTTGTGGCCATGTACACTGGGAACAAAACATCTAGTAGCACCATAGGCCTTTCCATGCCCCCATATGGATCAGCACAGGAGCCTATACGGCCTGTGTACCCTGCAATGAAAAACTGTAGCTTTTCAAGCACAACTCCCCTATTTTTAAACATCATTTCCATCACTTTTACATGTTCTAATTCATCTTAAACTTCACAAAAACCATATACAACCCATCATAAACCTACAATAATACCAAAAACATAATTACTCCTCATCATTCACATCAAACAACTTCAATCATCACTCATCAAGAACCAAACCATTCATCTCCAATTTTCACCTTCATAACAACTTCAACATTTCTTGTACTCAACATCCACTTCAAGAACTCATATACTACAACTTCAAGGATCTAAAAGCTTTCTCAACAACTTAACATATCAAGATTACATATAATCCTATCAAGAGACTACTTTTGATAGAAAATCCATAGAACAAAAAGAAATAAATCATCACAAATAGACATATAAACTTACCTTAACTTATAGATGATGAGTAGAAGAGAGTTCTTGGTGAATTGAGCAAAAAAATATGAATGACAAGATTAGAGAATTGGAGCTTGAAAGACCGGTGAATTAAGGTCTGTTTTGGGTCTGTTTTTGCTTTGTGGTTTTAGCAAAATGAAAGTTAATATTTATCTTTTATGTTTGACTTTTATGGAAAATTTTTAGAAGAAAAAGAAATAGGCTTTGGGCTTGTTTTTTAGGCTTGAATTAAGCCAAAATTCTTGCCAAGTTTAGGTTTGAGTTAGGTTTGTTCTAGTGCATTTTAAACCGTACAAGCATAGAGATTATCCAGAAAACAAAAATTAAATTACATTAAAACATACAACATACAACACTACCTCAACTCTAATTTATGTTAACTTATTTAAATATACAATACATCACAATTAATAAATCATGCTAACACATCATATTTTATTATCTAATTATCCACTATAATTTCTATATCTCAAGCAAACATATTACATGTGTATTTCAAATTAATTAAGTATTAAAATTTTTGGATATTTTAGCTTCAAACGGCAAGGAAGACATGCTTTGGCCTTTGACTTCCTTGTCTTTTTCTCCTTATAATTCTTCATTGTGCCACTGTTGGATTTTAACGATGGTAGATCATCATAATCTTCTTCTACAACCTCCCAAAGATCCAATGCATCGAAATAAAATCATCCTAACAGCCCATGCTTGATAATTTTCGCCATCAAAAACTGGTGGAGCAACATGACTAAAAGATGATTGTGTATCAACCTCTATTATAAAAGTTTGTGTTTGCATCACTTAATCTTACAAGTCTCTTAAGATAAAGTGCTCTGATACCAATTTGTTGTTAAGATTGTGATATGATAAAGAAACACAGGTATTAAAACGAAAAGAATATTAGATAGAAAAAAACCAACTTTCATATGACTCACTAGAAATTACTTCATCATTACTGAATATATATAAAGATAAATCATAACAACTACGTTCACATAACTTTTGAGCATTAACCACTATATCATAACAACTCTTAAAAATATGAAACATCTAAACTAATTTCCTAAAACAAGCAACAAATAAAGCGTTCCTAAAGACTAGTTCTACAAACTAAGGCATGTGTGCACATCTCCAACAGATTGTTATTTAGGTTGATTCTCTATCACCAAATGCTAAAGTAAGACCTCCCAACATCTGCCATCTTTTTCAACCCAAACCCCTATGGCAAAAGCACAATCACAACTTGAACAAGCCCACGTGCAAATAGTAGCAAGCCAACTAAAACAACTCCTTACTATGTTGAAATAGCGGTCGCGAACAGCAAACAATCACACTTTGCAACACCAATAGACCCCGATCTTTAGACAACCACCAAATCCAAATCCATCATCTCGTATTTAGATACTCAAACTCACCACCATCAATCAAACAAAACCGCAACGTTCATTGCATCTACAAAATACTATTCACGATTGTCATTTTCACCTGACAATTATATAAGCTAAAAATCGCATCTTAGAGTTGGGACTTCTATAGAAGCTAAAATGGCATTTTAGATGCGATTTTGGAACTATATTCTTACAATTAATTTCAAATAAACCATATTTTGATAAAAAAAAATCAATAAAAACCATAAATTGACCCAAAATATTATGGATTTTGTAAACTTATATTAGTGAGAGGCCACCTTCTTCATCCAAACCATCAATAAACTTATATTAGTGGATTAGTCTTACCTTGTAAAATTAGAATTAGATTAGTGAATTGAAGCAAGATTTCTACTTTTAGTAACAAAATGTGTATATTTATTTCGTTATAGTAATGCTGTATTTTAAAAAGAATTAACGGATTTATTCATGGAAGTGGATAAATTAAATGATAAAGATGATAAGTGGGGCTCAGACCTAATCATAATGTTCCGTTGTTCATCATCAAGATTCTTCACAGTATTGGCATGGATCATCATCGCAAATGCAGGATAAGGGACTGAGGGAGCCATATTATCGTAATTTAAAGTTGGAAGTTCTGATAGACATCGGGACAAACCGATTTTGATTTTCATATTTCCGATGTTTATGAATTTTCAGCTTCTTGTTGATGAACAACGAATCACAATCGAGAGAGTTTTTCCTCTTACAGTGCTTCTACAACATGATCAGTGAAGAAAATGTTTGTTTGATTCGTCTTATTCTAATCGTTTTGGTATTTTATTTTTAGCGTTTTTAGGATACGAATGAAAAACAAATATTTTTACTCACAAATAAATCAAAGATTAAATACAGATAAGATATAAATAAGATACAAATGAAAATCAGACAATCCAAATAGACAAAACTAATTAACCAATATTAGATCATCTTTATATTAGCATATTTAACATAAGTTAGCATTTTAAGTAATTTTTTCCTACTAACAAATCCTCTATTTTATCTCTAAAATTCTTGAAGAAAATTTTTAGTATTTTTAAAAACATTGATGGGTCTCATATTATTACATGAAGGGGAGCTAAAAAATCCAAATGCATTTGCTAGAAAAAGTTTTAAAAACATGTATGACGTTGTCAAACTTGTAAAGGAAAGAGAGGTAAAAGCAGCAACGTTGCTCAAGCAACTTTCCATTTAAGCACCCATGTTTATTGGCTAAAGTTGCTTCATGTGAGTCTACTAACTCCATTACTCCAATACATATGGCCTTAAAGTAATCTCCAAGTTTGACCATTTATTTTATAAAAAAGCTAGTAAATAAAAACGTAAAACTTCTTTCTTTGGTGTCTCTAGAACAATCTTCTAAAAATGATCCGTTTTCTAGTTAAAATTTTTCGTGTTTATATATATCATTAACTCCAAATAAGATTATTCATATTAAAGTCTAAACTCAAATAAAAATCAATATACAATGGAATAACGACTTCACTACTCAAGTATCTCTAGTTCAAGTTTTACTTATTTAAATAACTATAATGTTAAATTCAAGTAACTTTTGAGCTTGTTTGAATCATTTACACTTATAACCAACATATTTCTCCAAATACTTTTTAGCTAAAACTAAAGGCTATTATTTATTATAATTCTTTCATTGTTGACTGACCAAGCCAACTTAATAATGTCCTCCAAACCTTAAATAATGTTAGAGTTGCAAATAGATCAAGTTGTTTGCGAGCTACTAAAGTTTAGCTTAGTTAAAGCTCAACTTACTTGGCTTAAGCTTATCTCTATCCAAACTTAATTGGTGAATGATGTACATTCAAACTCAAAATCAAGCTTATTTATTTAAACAAGTCGAGATCATGCTCAAGCTCAAACTGATTCATATATAGACTCGCGGTGTGGCTCATTAAGCTCACAAGTAAGCTCATTTCAGCTTGCAAGGAAGTTCATGAGTTTTATTTTACTGGGTTTGTTTGGATTGATTTTTATTTATATTTTATCTAAATCTTATTTGCATCAGATTTTCATATATATTTTATTTGCATATAATCTGTTTATAAGTAAACATGTCTATTTTTCATCTGTATCTATTTCCCAGTAAGTATCTATTTGGAAACAATAAAACAAAAGATATTAAAACAACCAAAATAAAATAAAACAAACAAACCCATAATATATGTTATATATAATTAAAATAACAAAATATTTATATGTGACCTAAATTTTATTTATTATTGGGTAAATGTCACTTTATTACCAAAACTTTGTCGATTTGTGCAATTAACTACTTAAAATTTCACTATTAAAAAAAGCCATCAGAAGTTTAAAAATGTCAATTTATTATCTATAATCTTTTTAATTTCATTTTTAGTACTTAGATAAGGTACTTAATTGCCCAAATGAGTAAAACTTAGGTAGTTACTTGCAAATTTTTGTTAAGTTTAAGTAGTTAATTATAAAATTAGACAAAGTTTAGATACCAAATTGATAATTTTAAACTTCAGATAGTTAATTATAAAAATACATAAAGTTTAGGTATCAAATATGACAATTACCCTTTATTATACATTCTTTTTTTTTCCTATATATTTACTCTTTTTGTATATCTAACTTCTTAAATTTAACACAAGTCAAGTTACTAATCAGCTACTGAAACTCAACTCGGTTTGAGCGTGATTCAATTTATAAATAAATCAAGTCCTAGCTCAAAATAAAACTTTCATATATAAACGAACTGAGCTCGAGTTCATATTTCAAGAATAATAATAATAATAACAACTCAATTTGTTTTTAGCTCAACAATTTTTAAATAAGTTTAAAACTCTGGTTCAACTCAACTATACAACCCCAACTAATATCACCAAGTAAGTTTTTATATTTATGAAATTAAAAATTGCTTTTCTTAGAGCAATAGCACAAATGCCGATTAAAATTGCTAGTTTAAATTCAATATTTACATAAAATTGATGAAACAAAGTAGCCTATGCATAACTTATGGTATTGTAACCTAACGGTATCTTTCTAATCTCTCAAATTAGAGGTATTGAGTTCAAATTTACACTCCCGGTGTTAAGAAAAGAAAAAAAATGAAACAGAAGTAGCCTACGCGTAAAGCATACGATATGCTTTTGGCAGCATCTCTTTTGTATCTTTGTGTTTGTTCTGCTCTAGAAAATTCTTCCTTTGACCTTTTTTTTGGGGGGTGGGGTAATTTTCTTTGACCAATTTCATGCTGGCATCTACGATTTTTCTAATTATGTATGGACAAAACTTCCGAGGCGGGCAAGAATTCTGGGGTTTATTGTCTTTTGCTGTTAACAGATGGGGCAACTTCTCTCTCTCTCTCTTTTTTTTCTCTTTTTTATCTGTATATTTACATTTTTATTTTATTTGTATCAAATCTATTTATTATATTTATAAGTAAAAATATTTTTTATTTATACTTATTTTTTAATAAATAATTTAAACTAACAATGGTATACTATCAGCTTACCAATCAACCAGTCATGACATTTATATATTTAAAATAATAATTCCAGGCTCGTATGTGTAATTTTATGAAAACACCATTTTCCTTTATTACAGGCTAAATTTGTTGTACCAAAACATTTTTCAGAATTCAAAAACAAAGCATATGTAATCGAATAGTAAAAGCAAATGAAAAATTTTTAGTGGATGCAAGAAATAAAAGCACGCGGCGCGCCTGAAGTTCAATTTCTACTTTGAAATAGAGTAATTTTTCGGTCCAAGTAATGGCCAATTTAGTAGCCAGAGGTAGATATAGACATTATTCGATTTTGAATCGGGAATCAAACTAGAATCGTCATCGACGATTGTAAGCTAATTCTAGAACTAGCTAAGGAACTCTCAATTTTCTACTTTATAGACGGCTCTATAGCCTAGAACAGGATAAAATCGGCGGTTTATACAGGTTTCATTAAAAAAATTAAAAGAAAATATTTTTTTATTATATTAAATATATAATTATTAATGTTTGTACTAATAGTAAAATTTATTACTTATTTATAATTTTTAATGTGTTATTATCAACACACAAATACACATAATTTTAAATCATATATAATTCAATTTATATAAACTTCTCCTAAAAACAAAATTCATTTCCTCAATAATATTATTTCTTCGTATTATAATTTTCTTTTTATTCTCTAGAGTATTTTACAATCTCATATTACTAACTACAATTAATATAGATTGTGTTTATATATAAATAAATGCGTAGTCTAAACAAATTTTTAAAAAAATTTATTAAATAATTTAACACTTTTAGACCAAATAATTAGTTATTTTTTGTTTAAAATTTGTTTCATTCAAAACTAAAATTCATTTTTTTATTTTTTCTTGAAAACAAAAAGTGTTTCTGTGGTTTCAATACCTGAACCAGATACTGCTGGTTACTCATTTTCAAGACCCAAAACCAGTTATTCCAGTTTGGATTTGATCTGATTCCGAACCGTGTCCATGTTTAGCCTGAGGTATTAGTATAAGCTTAATCAATTTGTTCACGCATATTTTAAAGATAATATTAAAAATGGTAATGGATTTTTACAAAAAGTTTAATTAAGTATCTAAAAATTGGTTTTGAACAATTTAATACTTGAAGTAAATTTTCATGGACATTTTTCCTAGCTAAATTTTGGTTGTGAACAAAGTTTTTATGGACTTTTTTCATATATGATTGGACTTATTTCAAGTATAAAAAAAGTCAATAAAAACTTTGTTTAAGTACCAAAGTTGTTAAAACCAAACTTTTGATATGAAAAAAGTTTACACAAACTTTGTTTAATTATCAAATTGTTCAAAATGAAATTTCAAGTACCTAATTGAACATTTTGCGAAAGTTCATGTAATATTTTTGTCGTTACCTCTATATTTTATGATTAATATATTAGAGATTTTATCTGCATTAGTACGTTGGAATTTACAGAAAATAAAGTGTGAGTATAACCAATTACATAGATAATATGTAAAAGTTCTCGGAAGTTTCTCAATTCTCCAAGAAATTTCTGCGGCAAACGGTTGATTGAACGTTGAGCAGGTAACTTGTGATAATCTCGAATTAACTTCTTAAAACATAAATAATTAATGTAAGTATTTAGTAAAATACAAAATGTGAAAATGCAATTATATAAATATATATATATATATTATCTTAATTTTTATGAAACCAATAGATAAAATTTTAAGAGTTGTGAGGGTATTTTGAGAATAAAAGTTTAATTATAAGGTCCGTCTTTGGCTTCTACAGGAAGAACTGCTAAAAAAGATTGTGTAAAAGTTGAAGCAATTAGATATTGTCTATATCTTCAAACTTATCGACAACTATGCATAAGAAAAATTAAACCTACATAATATGATCTGTTTGTTTATGTTTTTGTAATTTGTTGACATATATATGTATACCTATATTATTTACTTTGTTCCGCACTTAAGTAACATTTGGTTGTAAAAACTAGACAGAACAAGGAAAACTGGACGACATTGTACAAGAAGTACTGGATGATATAATTCTTTTGTACCGTGTTTGGTACACATGGCACATGATAACTAGACAAAATTTTATTTAAGAAATTTTATTTTTATGAAATATAAGAGATAAAAATTTTAAGTTTTATCTAGTCTCATAGAGATAGTTTTATCCAATTCTAGATATATTATGTAAACAAAACATGTTAAAATGACTCTGTCTAGTCCTATATCATGAAAAATTGTATAACCAGACGCCACCTTAATCATGAATCTGATTCTACTGGTATATGTGCTAGAGGGCATGTCAAAAAAAATTAAATGATTGCTCACCTGCCTATAAAATTTATACAAATATAAACTATATAAAATAATTATCAAATGGCCATGCAAACACGATTTATCAATTTACACATGAATTGCATGTGTCATATGCGACCATGTAGATGCGATTCATATATAAACATACATGAATCACATTTATATGATGCAATTTACATAAAATATACATGAATGGCACTCAAAAAATGCTATTTAACACTATAACACTTTTGCTAAACCGTATCTTGTACAAGAGACTCATTGAAAAAAAATGTGAATCGCATTTTCTATATGCAATTTTACATCAGTATTTTGGATATTATTTTTATATAATTTGTATTTATGTAATTTCTTTTTTAAAAGTTAGTAGACACATATTTCACCCATAATTTATATCTAATACATACTTCATGCAATTTTGTATCAGTATTTTGGTAATTATTCTTGTGTAATTTGTATTTATGTAATTTCTTTTTTAAAAGTTAGTAGATACATATTTCACCCATAATTTATATGTAATACGTAGTACATGTGATTTTGCATTGGTATTTTGATAATTGTTTTTATGTAATTTCCTTTTTAAAAGGCAGTAGACACATATTTCATCCATAATTTATATATAGTACATACTATTAGGGGCTAAGTTTGTATAGTTGTAATAGTGAGGTTATCACTTGCAAAGATTACATGCATGCAACAAGTCTCTCATGCTGCAGATGATGTAAGAGATTAACATAGGAGTACACTTAAGGATAATTAAAAGTGAGAAGACAGGAGTGAGAAATAGACAATCTCAGAAAATTCAAATGCAACACTGACAAGTGAAAAAATTATGAAGCATTAATCCAACAGCTCTTGAAAAGATATAGCGTTCTTTGCTCTAAAGTTCTATTTGATCTTTTATAAAAATAATTAAATAGCATAATGGCATTTATCTTTATTTTTAAATTATCAAATGAGGAAAAGTTAATATGTTTTTATAGAGCTTGGCCGTAAATCATGACCATCAAATCATAGACAATCAGCATGAGTAATCTTATTGATGGATTCTTTCATAGGTCACTCTTAAGTCAAATGGGAACCTTTTTGGGTGTATAAACCTTCCAATAATTATTGAAATTGAACATATTGGTCAAACCACTTTTATTTCAAATCTACTATATCAAATCTTTTTTAGACTTTTAACTTTTTTTTGTCCTTGTTATTTAACCTAAGAGGTTAAGATTATTTCACTATGGGCTTTAAAAACTTTATATATATATATATATTAACGTACAACATCTAATTTATATTTAGCTCTGTATCTGTCAACATATACTTGTAGCAAATATTTAAGGAATGGATCAGCGTTAAGAATTTCCCTTTGCATCTCCACTCATTGATGAACTTCACAGCTGCTTCTAGAGTTTTAGACATAGTCCACCTTAATTGACCATTCAATTCATGTCTCGTGTCCCAAGTCGGAATTATCCAAGCCATTCTTGCATATCAAACGTGGATAAGTTTACAAACCAAATTATTGATTTCTTAAAGATCAAATCAGTCAATGAATCTAGTTTTCTAACCTTTAAATTGGACCAAAAAAGTGTATATTGTCATGACATGGGGTCATAATTGATGGATCTTAAATAGTAGTCCTACTAGAATTCTCTGACCAAGTCTTTTTTGAGTAGCTATCACAAGAACCTGCTCCATTCTTCTTTAACATATCCAGCCTAGACGTTGTCTCCTGATCCTGATGCAAAGATTGGGCATTTTCTTCTGCAAGATCATAGCCACAATCCTAAAAAATACTAATACAATGTAATAAAATATATGATAGAATTAAAAATATATTAGAAAGGGAAAACATGACATAATTAACATTAGTTCATTTAAACTAATTGCTTTCTATATTCTATTTCATGTACTTTTGACAGTACCACCAATTCAACATGAAATAAAGATACAAAAATATCCATTTATAAATATTGTTAGCATATATCCTAGCTAGCAATGTCGTTAGACATCCTGGATAGGAATTCTTCAAAAGCATCTGAGGATACTACATTCAAACTATTTCAGAATTCATAATAGCAGGTTAGGTTGGCCGGTTCATGAAATAATTTTTTCTTTTATTTTGCTTATTCTGTGGACATGCACATATTTAGACGGGCTATTTTTCAAAGAAAATTTTTGTCACGGATCAAGAATTGATTGAGACAAAATTGTTATATATTAGTGTTAAGTGGGGACGTTTGGATCTTCTGATTATTCTGTTATGCACTGGTGCTAACAGAACAAGGAGCTAAGTCCAAATCCTTTTAATACTGTATGAATAACTTAATATACCCATTCAAGGATAATTAATAGATTATCTTCTCCATTAGATGGCATTAAGGCCCCACGGCGTGCTTCCATTTAATGTTGAATATTAGAAGATTACAACTTCTTTGCCTGGTTCATGATAATCTAATAAGACTTATGATGCCATTTCTCTTTAATGATACTAACACGTTACATGAATTAACTAGTTGCATATAAGTATTAATTAAAATTTTAATATGTAAATAATTTTCTGAAATCTACTCACTATCACCACCATTTATCAAAATAATATAAACATTAGCATTTGCCCACCACTTATCTAAACACATGGCTTGTTAATACCATAGAATCTCTATTCCCACTAGAAGCCCAATTTGAACAGTTTTAACTTCAAATTATCTCATCAGACTTTTAATGCTGTTCCCTTTTTTAAAGCTGGGAAATTTGGTTCATAAAGCTGGAAGTCCAGTCAACAGAGTTTCTGTTCAATGGTTTATATAAACCACAGGCATTTACACCAACCTTAGAAACATTCCCAAAATTCTGCTAGTTCCCAAACTAAGTAAGAAAGCACCATGAAGCTAGTTCTGTTAAGCCTCCTCATACTCACTTTTGTTGCATTACATGTTAGCACTCAACAAACATATTCAGGAAATGCAGTTCTAGATTGTAATAGCACCGACAAAGCAGAACCTTCTTCCAATTTTCTGTATACCTGCAATGGCGATAACCGGTCTTGCCATGCTTTCCTGATCTTCAAGTCTCAACCCCCTTATGATTCAGTTCCCACTATTTCAACTCTCACCTCTTCAAACCAAGAAGAGCTTGCTAGAATCAACAATGTAACACGGCTCACCGTGTTCCCTGTAAACAAGGAAGTAATTATTCCTGTCACTTGCTCTTGTTCTGGTTGGTACTACTGGGCCAGAACCGTGTTTGACATCACTGATATGCACAGTACCTACTTCACCATTGCAAACAACACTTACCAGGGATTGAGCACTTGTAATTCCCTTAAACGTGCTAACCAAAAAAATGAACTTGAACTGGGGCATCCACAAGAGCTACAAGTGCCACTTCGGTGTGCTTGTCCAACAAGGAATCAAACTGCAAAAGGCACGAAGTATCTATTAACATACTCTATAAACTGGAGTGACACCATCTATGGAATCGGTCAGAGGTTTAATGCAACTGCGGATGCAATACTCAGGGCGAATGGATTTTCTGAGGATAGCTGTACAATATTTCCATTTACCACAATTCTTATACCCCTTAACACTGAACCTAAAAGTTCGGATACCGTGATTCAATACCAGAAACCTACTATTTCTCCTCCACCAGCTTCAATCTACCCGAGCAAGTCTTTCAAGAAAAAGCTTTATATAGGATTTGGAATTGCGATGACTTGTTCCTTTTTACTACTTGCTGGTTTAATCACGTCCTTTATATTATACAAGCAAAAGAAAGCTGCACCCCCTCGTTTCAGCTACGAGAGAAAGGAAGGTAATGTATTGCCAGCAGATCTTCGTGTTGAAATTGCTAGCTTGGAGGACACCCTGAAAGTGTTTAGATATGAGGAGTTGAAGAAGGCAACAAGAAACTTTAGCTCCTGGAGCAAAATTGACGGTTCCATTTACCGTGGAGTGTTCGGCAAGGAAATTCTAGCTGTTAAAAAGATGAATACAGATATTTCCTTGGAAGTGAACATACTGAAGAATATCAATCACGTCAACTTGATACAGCTTAAAGGATTCTGTGAAGTTAGCAGCAGTTCCTACCTAGTTTTTGAATACATGAGTAATGGATCACTGAAGGAGTGGCTTCATGGTAAGAACTCCAAGAAGCTTCACAGCTGGAGACAGCGGATCCAAATAGCCCAAGATGTCGCGAATGGTCTCCACTACCTTCACAATTTCACAAAACCTGCCTATGTGCACAAAGATATTACCAGCAGTAATATCCTGCTAAATGGTGATCTCAGGGCCAAAATTACAAATTTCAGTCTTGCACGAGCAACAAGTAGGGAAACATCCAGGTCTTGCATCCTGACAACCCATGTTGGTTCCAAAGGTTACACACCACCAGAATATATAGAGGCAGGACCAGCGGCAGTGACACCAAAGATTGATATATATGCTTTTGGAGTGTTAGTGTTGGAGCTAATTACAGGGAAGAATGCTGTTTTTCTACAAGAGGGACGCGAAGTGCTGCTTTCAGAAGAAGTTTCATCAATCATGGAACGACAAAATGCAGAATTGGAGCTTCGTTGCATTTTAGATCCAAGATTACAGAATTGCAGAAATAAATTAGCTCTCCAGATGGTGAGACTGGGTTTAAGCTGCTTG
Organism: Combretum micranthum; assembly: GCA_024138025.1. NCBI lineage: Eukaryota > Viridiplantae > Streptophyta > Magnoliopsida > Myrtales > Combretaceae > Combretum > Combretum micranthum. The sequence continues at coordinate 49,204 of JAMXBD010002003.1, read as the reverse complement.
AAGAAGGAACCAGGAAGAAGACCAAATATGGGGGAGATAGTGTCAACCCTAGTGAAAATTCAGGCAAATCTCTAAAATCCTTAAATGGAGGATTGTATTTTCAGGTTGCAGCTAGAAGATCCAGATATCTAATGCAAATCATTTTTGCTCCTAGAATAAATGATCTAAATTTCTTCAATAATAAGGATATAATCTTATTATTAAATGAAAGTTCTTTACTCTCTCAATTTTTACTTTCACCTCATATCCAATCTACAAAACTACATGGTAATTAAAGTAGTTTGGAAATCTAATTGAAATGATTGAAACATTAATCAAGGTTGATAAAAAGGGAAAAAAATGTCCAAAGTATGTATGGTGTTGAGCACTAGATAATAAATATGGCCATTTCATGTTTATTTTCCCAAATAATTAATACTATCGAAGATGACCATTTCAATTCTATATATACATCTAAAACATAGAGATAAACTTTCTATAGTTGCATTCTATATATCTTGCACTTCTTTGGTAGGAGAAGGAAATGGGAAAAACGAATATAGAAATAGAAGGAAAGAATATGAAACTGCTAGCGACAAACGCAAGACTCATGAAATTAGGAAAAGGAGAACAAAAGAAAAATATAGGTGGGAAAAATTAAAAACTATATCTATTTTCCCACTTTTCCTCTCCTATTTTTTTCAATTTGGGATGGAATAAAATTATGCAGAGCCTAGGAAAATAATTCTTTCCACATTCATTTCCTTGCTAATACCTCCCTTGACCCAAACAATGGAATCACACTTTATTACCAGAGGTACAAAGGTGCAGAAGTTAAGCACCAGTGAGGGTTCATAATTGAAAAAACTGGCAGGTAAAAGGTCCATGTTGGCTTGAAGTAATCTACACACATATACATATTATTACTATATCTTTTGAACCCCAATAATCATCAAGCAATTCCTACTAAACTCTCTCCCCATACTCCATCTTTATACGACTTGAATTATTTTCTATCTCTACTCCTCTTTCATAATAAGTTCTATTGATTAAATTTTTGCACACGTATCGCGAGCATATGCCATCATAGGTAAAAAGCACAAACAAATTAGCCATATCGTGTGTAGCAGAATTCATGGTCACAACTCATAGTACGATGAATATTGACTACTTTGTGTTGCCTGAGTTATATGATAACCCCTCAGCCCAGACCATTAGAAAGTATGTAAAACACTGTTATCCAACTATGGAAATGTATGCTGAAGGCGGGGAGCAGGGAAGTTGATGTTTAGGGTTGGTTTGTCTCTTCATGATTGTAACAACGACAAATGCCATACCTCTTTTTGCTTAGAGGTTACTGTGAATTCGTCTCCTCTTCAATCCAATTTCTCTCATTTCCTGTATATCATCATGTTCTTTGTGTGATTTGGTTTTAGCAGCCACAAGGGACAAAGAAATTAAAGGATGGCTCATAATCAAATCTGGCAATCAACACGTAATTATTTTATAACTATATTAAATAACAACCACTGACGGCAGCATCCAAGCAAGATGAATGTGTGTCAAATATGATACTTTAATACAGCACAGCAATTCTGCGTAATAGCATTATCTGGATATAAAGTCTATGAATTTGTTTGTCAACCCAACAATCAACAAGGAAAGTTCCCTGTTCTCCGTATATGTTCGAGAGTTTTTGGAAGACCATACTTATGCACAGCCTGTAGACCAGCCCTAAATCCACCACCATAGACAGGGGAAGTGTCTGACTCAATTTGGTGCTTAAAGAATGCTCCAAGTTTTTCATCAAATGGGGAGCTTGAACGGCTCAACGATGACCCAAAAGTAACAGATGAAGACGTTGACGCAATGTTATTGCTGGATCCAGACACGAGCTCAGCAGCCAACCACATGTGAGCTAAGACCTGGCATATACCTTCTTCCACATCTTGACGAAGAGTTGGGTAACCTTACAAATACAAGGTGACACATCAGCTTCCTGAATGCACATCAGCTTAGTAGAGAATAATACATTGATATTGTAATATAATAAATATAATAGTCAACATCATATTTGCAACTTTATCTTCTAGCTTAAATGGTCATAGTGATAACTTTAACTTGGAATCAAAGCAAGTATTGAGTTCAAATCCCTAAAACTAAGCAATCATTTCATCCCCTTTAATTAAAACATATTCTTGCTAGGTTTCTATTAAAGTCTCTGCCTTCAAGTAAAGGGAATTATTAAATAATAAATACATTAGCTCACACCATATCAACATTTTTAAACTTTTAAATTAGATGTTAGAGGAGGAAAAAAAGAAAAAGCTTTTAAATTAGACGATCATTCAAAAGTCGGCTAAAGCTTTCTGGCACCATAGAATGTAAGAGCACATTATCTAATCACGGAAACTACAAATGCATATAATTAATTCAGCAAGATGAATTGCCTAAGGGCCTGCACTCCATCTTTCAGACTATTCAAGAAAAAAAATATAACCTTCAAGTCTCAACCATGCATGCATCATCTCATGAGCCAGTATTGATCCAGTTTGCAGCCTGCATGTAGAATATTCAATTAATGCAGAAGAGCATCATCAAAAATAATGGATGTTAAGGAAATTCAATAGCAAAGAAAGGCAAATTTCCCTATATTGTCAAAGTGCCCAAGATCCATAAAACTGAATTCTTCATGTTATCAAGTAAAGTTATAATGAAAGAAGGGAGGAGATGCAGCGAGGGGGATTCTCTACATTACATACCTTGGAAGTCCATACAAGATCAGAATCGCAGTCACCTCACAATGACGTGTCAACCTGTATGGCTTAGTGATCATGTCCATATTTTGTCCTCTCCCTAATCTTGGCCGTTTTGAAATCTGTTCAACTCAGGAGAATGCAGTGTGTGATTAAGAAGGTGTTCCATAATAATCACTTTGTGCTATAAGGTGCATGGTAATCCGATGTATGCACACGCACACTGTGTTGGTGTGTTTGTGAGAGAGAGTATTTCAAAAATTCTTACTGTTCTAATAGTTTGTTCTTCAGAGAGACATAGTCCTCTTGTTTCAGGCATATGATAATGACCCTGAAGAAGATAAAAGGATCCTTAGTTTCAACACTTTAAAGATCCCAGAAAAAGCTATGTGTTTATTTGCAAAAAATCAGCATATTGTTTATCATCGTTTCTGCAGCTCTATGTGGTCAACAGATGTGATCTGATGCATGGCCTGTGGCCACAAATCTTGCTTATGATTAAGAGCTCCAGGGTAGCAATATCTTGATAGCTTCAGATAGAAGAAAGCATACCAATTAAGGCATCTATTGGCAAGTTCACTGGCATAAGGAATAAACAATTATAAGGCTCCCCATACCTTGTAGTATTACATCAAGGTCCTGCTTAATGCCTTAATCTATCCATGTTAGTCATCTATGAACTCACCAAAGAAAATTCAAGAGATGCTACAAATGGTGTCAGCTATTTTTTTATGACATCTTTTTAGTGGATGACGCACAAAAAGGAGTCAATACTAAGCATGAAACTTTGTCTGAAATTATAGAACAAATAGTTTTTCAATAATAAGGACTAACACAAACTTCATGGAGTTCATGTTTAGCAACAAGAGTGGGGACAATTGGATCCTCTAAAGAAAGTAGGGTAACAAGACATTTTTGAGTAAGAATTTTGATGTATTTAGGACCGATACTTTGAAAGGATTAGTGCAATGAAGTGGAGAAGTGTGTCAAGTATTTTAGGCAATCTGGAGAGGTGTGCGTAAAAAGGTAGAACAGCATCAACAGACGAGAAAATGAGAAAAGCACGATTGATATAATTCGGCCATGTACAAGGCCACGGATAAGGGGAACTTGCTAGAAATTGCAATAATCTAGAGATAACTAGCATGAAACAAGGGTGGAGGACCAAAAAAGATGTGAAGAGAAGAAATAAAAAACATACAACTGTTTTAGGTATTAATGAAAATATGGTCCAAAGAGTACAATGAATAAAAATAATTAACATAGCCAAATCCACATAGTGGGGACAAGACTCGGGTGATGTGTAGCATGCTATTAAGATACAGCATGGAAGTATGCTAGTGTATTGATTCCTATATTATTAGATGGCATCACAAATATAGCTAAAGCATATCCATATAAAAAATCAGCTAATTAAATGAAAAGCCACTACATTCAACAACCAGCATAAGATCAAGTCAAAGAAAAAACTGCCTATACAAGAAGACTAAGAGCAATTTAACCTTACGTTCTTTTCTCCTTCCCGGGCTTCATTTAATGCCTGCCGTTCAACAAGGAGTAAAGGAACTTGCTGCTTCACTTTCATGTTCAAGCGTTCATAAAATTCTTGAATATTCAGGTAAAGTGGTTGACAATCATCTGTGTCCATTATTGCTGAGTCCAGACATTCTAAGCAAAGGTTTCGACCATCATTCAGTTCGACATAGTTAGTCTCTCGAGTCTGCAGAAAGAAGCTAATGTCAAACTCCTAAACATGGATTAAAAGAGGTTCATCATGGACTTCTGCAGAAGGACAGGTTCAAAGACTGGTCATGGTCTACCAAAACATATATTATCAACAAGGTTCTAGAAAATATATGGACCTCCATTCGCTCACAGCTGCAGCACCGAGCAGTATTATCATGCTCATGGGAAGGACAGTATTTCTGAATCCAAAATGGATGTGCCCTATATTCAATGAGACCAGCAGGATTGGTTGGAATCTGTCAATAGATTTAGTTTCCATTAGGTAAGAAGAACCTAAAAATGATAGAACCAATAAATGTGGGGAAAAAAGGACAAAGAAAATTATGTATTCACATGCATCTTTCAAATCTAAAAGCATAGAAAGCTTTCAGATTTACTATTTATAAAAATTTATCAACTTGACACTCAAGAACAAAAAAATTCATTTTGCATGCCTTTTTTATTCTTATGCCATATAAATGAAAGGAATTTCAACTAACACCACCAGCAAGGTATCAAAAATAAGCATAAGGATAGTTGTACAAAATAATTCATATAAAGAGTTATGGTTCTATTTCCATTTTACTTACAAAATTCTTGCAGACATCACATTTTGGGAGACAGTGCTCCTTGTAGCAAGATCTATGGTAAGGGTAGTTGCCTGACATAGAAAACTGCAGAGAATACATATTTATGCTGAGAGAAGATCAGGCAGCATTACAGAAACATGGCCACAGCATAAAGTATGAAGAAACAAATTAAATAACAGAAAACGATTCAAAATTCCACACTGAGCAATAATGTTCTATACCTCGTAATCAGATATTGGTAGACAGCAAGCATGGCAACGAAAACACTCTGGATGCCAGAAAGCATTCATGCAATTCAGGAATCGTCCATGACCAATCTCAGTACTGCAACCAGCACAAAGCCTACAAATTAGGAGTATACAAGATCAGTTGTAGAAGGAAGAAGTCTTGAACATGTTACATTTCACTTTCCACACAAGCTTAGATAAAGGCCAGTCCCACACAAGCACGTGATGTAATTTCATGGGTTCCCCTGAGTTTACCAATATTGATGTCATTGCTCAATACCTATTTGTTCTTAGATCCATTTAGGGAGCAAATTCCAATTACTAACACATAGCCAGAGGCCATACTTAATGTGAAGTAAGCAAATTACTCAATAGAAATGCCAAAAAGATTATGTCCAATCGCATGTCACTACCTGTAGCCCATCGGATAATAATATGGCATAAGTTGATATGTTGGTCCATTTCCATATCTAGGAGGAGAATAGTCATTTCGATATCTGGGAGGAAAAAAATCATTTTGGTATCTTGGGGGAGAATGTCCATTTCTTTGAGGAACAGCATGTCCAGTTCGATTATGCAATGGACTCTCGACATCCAAGCTGTCTTGAATAGCTCTGGCGAGTTGCTCATCTTCCTCCAACATAGATTCATTGTCTATCCAAGAATTTGAGAAACTATAGACATTGATAAAAATGCAAACAGCTTATAGAATAAGTCAATAGTGTTAAATATATGTTCGACATTTTTATTATCCAAATAACACGGAGATTATGTCCATATTTGTGTAAACCAGGATTGATACAACCGTAGGAGAAGAAATCAACAATTAACAAGCCTGAGATTAGAGCTTACCAAATAGGCTTCCAAGCTCTCACAATCTCTACACTCAACTTTAGGTAATTTTCTTCCTTCGCCTTATTCTAGCTATATGTAACTAACAATTAACTACCTACTAGCCACGGCAGCATACACTACAACACAAAACACTACTAGCACAGCCACAGCACACTATACAACACACCATAGACTATACACACACATACTACACATTACATAGCACATACACAAACTGTTAACCTTTCACCCTTTTACTATAGACCCTTAACATTGGTCTATGAACTCTCAGTAATATATCAATACTTACCCCATGAACAACATCCTTGTCCCTAATGACAAAATCTGGAAATTGGAGCTAAACTGCAGCTGCATCCTCCCAAGTTGCCTCACTAACAGTGCAATTTAACCAATGAATCAACAATTGAAGAACTTCTAACCCATCACGAATTTCATACCTTCATCCCAACACTTGAATTGGATAGGATCCCTCTTCAGCCACCTCAGTAGCCAAATCGTCATGCAAATCATGTAGCACCAAAAATGAACCATGCGACTTCTTTAGGAGAAACATGAAAAATCGGATGAACTTTGCAATGAGTAGGCAATTGTAACTTATAGGCAACATTTCCCATTTGATCCATAATCTAAAATGGTCCAAAAAAAACGTGGAGCTGACTTAGAAGTTGATTTAGCTCCCATCCGAGTTTGTAGAGCAGATCGTATCTTCAGGAAAACCCGATCAACCACCTTATACTCAACATCCCGACGTTTCTTGCTAGCAAGAGAACAATTTCAAAGTTGGGCACGCTCCAAATTAGCTCTTAGACATCGTAATTTCTCATCTTGAGAGCTTACAGTTGAACGCAAAGAAGGATTTAACACTTCCTTATGTACATAAAGTGGTAATGAGGGTGGTGGACATCCATAAATAACCTCAAATGGTGTCATATCCACTAAAGAATGAAAGTGTTAGAGGAAAGCTCCACCTAACTCATCCAATTTGCCCAAGTTCGGGGTATCTCCGAAGCAAAATATCTTAGATAACACTTTAAACATCTATGAAGTATTTCAGTTTGAACATCCGTTTTCAAATGATAAACCATGCTAAAGTGTAATCGAGTGCCTTGCAAGGCAAAGAGCTCCTTCCAAAAGCTACTAACAAACAAGGGGTCCCTTATCACTCACAATAGTCCTAAGAAATACCTCAGCCACGACCTTAGCCAAAATAAGGATGCTTCAACAACATGAAATAAGCATACTTAGAAAAACAATCAATCATCACAAAAATAACATCAAAACCCTTAGACATTAGTAAACCAGAAATGAAATTCATTGAAAGATCCTCCCAAATCGCATTTGGGATAGGTAGAGGATTCAATAACCCTGCTGGAGCTAGATTTTGCACCTTATTACGTTGACAAACCGCACAAGAATTTACAAACTTAACAACATCACTCTTCATTCCAACCCAATACAAATGAGCTGCCAATCTCTTATATGTTTTAACAAATCTAGCATGTTTTCCAATAAGTGAAAAATGAAACTCATGTAGGAATAATTCAACCAAAGGAGAATTAGATGACCAACCTATTTTCATAATACAAAGTGTCTTGCACTAAATGAAATCCACGACCCGCCTCTTTCCCATCTTTCAACAATCGAATCTTAGTATATAAAAAAGGATCCTTCAATACATCAGCTCATATTGAATCCATATCAATCCAAATTGGACTAGAAATTCCCATCATTTCCCTTTCTTCGAATTGTCTAGATAGGGCATTAGCAACTCTATTCTTCCCTCCAGCCTTGTATTGAATATCAAGTTCATATCTAAGCAACTTAGCCAACCAATGTTGTTGATTTGGCGTAGTAATGTGCTGATTTAAAAGATGTCTAAGGCTTTTCTGAACAGTCCTCACAATGAATTTCTGTCCTGGAAGATAAGGACACCAATGATTGATAGATGACACCAAAGTCATGCATTCCTTTCCATAAGTAGATTTCATCAAATCTGTATCCGATAAAGCCTTGCTAGAATAGGCTATTAGTCATTGATTTTGCATCAAAACAGCACTTATACCTGTCCTCGAAGCATCATACTCAATAACAAAAGGTTGGTGGAAATTGGGCATGGCTAAAACAGGGACTCGAACCAAAGCCTGCTGTAGAGCTCTAAAGGATTCCAAAGCCAAATCATTCCACTCAAAAGCATCTTTCTTCAAAAGAATCGTTAATGGTCAAGCTATCTTTCCATAATTGCGAATAAATTTGCAGTAATAACCTAACAAGCAAAGAAAACCACGTACCCTTTAACTGATGTAGGAAGTGGCCAATCAAACACACATTTCACCTTTGCTAGATCCATAGCCACTCCATCAACTGGATTTTATTAATATGCAGCAATAAATACTTATATAAACCCTGGATTGAATAGTATGTCCATCCCCTTACTTTGCCGAAAATGGCTAAGTGGAACTAACTTTGAGTTGTAATTTTTGTACCAATCTTGTTGATACAAAGTTATGGCTTGCTCCACTATCTACTAAAATAGTAACATAATGCTCCATCACTTTCCCTCTGAATTTCATAGTCTTAGGCCCATTGAAGCCATTTAAAGCTAGCAAGGATAACTCCATGCTCTCTTCAGCCTTGGAATAAACATCAGCTTGAAATCCAGCAACTTTTTCTTCCTCTAATCCAACCCTTTCCTTAGAAACTCCATCACTTTCATCCTCTAGTATTACAACCCGAAGTATTTTATTAGGACACTTATTATTGGAATTGTAAGGTTGGTCACAATGAAAACAAATTCCTTTTTTTCTTCTTATCCATATATTTGTTATAGGATAATTGCTTCGACATCCTCCCACCACTCACACGTAATCCTCCACCACTAACAACACTCGAATCCACAGTAGGTTAAGTCATTGACTTCACCCCATTCACTTTCTTATCACTCCACATATTACCCCCACTTCCACTATTATAGGATCTCCATGAAGAAGCTTGAACACGAGAATTAGAAGGTGTGGAAGTAGATGAATTTTTTACATGAGAAATTGAACCATAACTATGCATAGCAGGTACTAATCTGGTAGAAACACCATCACTTCTAAAAAATCTTCCCGAATCAACAATTCTACTCTTATGTGATAGAAATATGCCATGCTTGTGGCAAAATCAAATGCTAAGAAAAATAATGGTTAGATGAGAGAGAAAATGCTCTCTTCTCTTTGAAATTTTTCACCTCCCAAACCCACTGATCTTAGGGTTTCTAAACCGCCGCTCGCCTTCTTCCCCTCTTCATTCTTTCTTCTCGCCCGTCCTCCTCTTCTCTCTTTCTCTCTCTTCTTTCGTCTTCTCTCTTTCTCCTTCTCTCCTCTTTGCCTTTCTGTCTTTCTTTTTCTTTCCCCATTCCGACCCTCTCTTCTCTCAGCTCTTTGTTTTCTCTCTCCTTTTCGTTTTCCTCCTTCCTTCTCCCTCTCTTTCCTTTTCTTTTCCTTCTCTTCTTTTCTCTCCTTGGCATGTTCCTCTCTTCCTCTCTCCTTCGTTCTCTCTCCTTCTATCTTTCTTTCCTCGTCATCCTTTTCTGATGAAGAGCAATCCTCCATGTCATTCTCGGGTCGATTCCACTGTGGGGGACCATCGTTCGCTTGGATCTCGTTGTTTGGGGGGTGGTGATGTCAGCGGTGGGACTGTGGCTAGTCTTCCGCCTTCTTGTGAGAAGATCTCATCTTTTCCGGTCAGCTTAGCTGACTTTGGTAGGCCCCTGGTGCTTCTAAGCATGATAAGCCGTCTGTCGTTACTAGGATGGGTTCAGCCCCAGCTTCTCATTTTTCTAGTGCTCAACACAAGAATAATTCTACTTCCCCCACCTCTTTTGGTGATGCTACTATGGAGGAGCTAAATGTCGTTCTAGACAATATTGAAAAGAAAAACCACAGTGAGCCTCAAGCTAAGAGTTTCGCTAATGTGTGTTCCCCTCCAGCTGCACCTAGTTTGAAACCAGATTTCAAACTAAGTTTTTTCCAACTAGTGGCTAGAGGCCCTAAACCCAAAGTTCGTCCTCCTCCATCTATTGCTGAGAAAGGAGCCAAATATTGGGACTCTACTCTTGTTGGATTTTGTCTTAGACGCAAAATTCCATTCACCCTTGTCCAAAATATTGCTTTGAGGTTATGGAAAAACTATAGAATTTTGGATGTGCTCGGAAGTAAACAAGGCTTCTTTTATTTTAGATTCTCATTCAATGCTAACTTGGATGCTATCTTGGTTAAACCTTGGTATTTTGCTCAGAAATATCTAGTGCTACTGAAATAGCGGCTTGATATGTCCTTACTAAACCTCAACCCTCTATCATTCCGGCATGGGTGGTTATTTTGCATGTTCCATGTGAATACCTTGATGCAAATGGGGTTAGTTATATAGCTAGTGTTGTTGGCCCCACTCTACAAGCTAACTCTCTCACAGCATCGAGAGAGAGGGCAAACCAGGCTAGAGTTCTTATTAAAATTGACGCACGTGAAGATTTTGTATCTCAAGTAGAAGTGGAAAGGGGCGATGGGTTAGTGGCCCTTCTGGAAGTTGAGTACCAATGGCTTCTTCCTAGATGTTTGAAATGCAAGGTCTTTGGGCATATTTGCCATTCTCAAGGTGTTTCCTCATCTAAGGAGGATGAAAATGATGGTTGGGTTCACAATAAGAAGAAAGGAAAAAAAAACCGGTTTTCGGTTATTCCCAACCTGGAGTCTTTGGCTACTCCGTAGGGTAATGACTGCTATGATGGTAGTGTTGAAGTGCTATCCCCAGTGAAAGATGATCAAAAAGCTCAAGAGCCCGTTCAGGATACTGTAGATGGCAATGAACTTGCTTCCGGATGACCGATGAACGACCGGGAAGCTAATTTTCAAGCTAGTGGTGCGAGTCCCCTGCCTATTCATGTCTCGGAAACGCCAGCTATTTGTGGGGATGGTCCTTTAGTAGGGAAGCATCTTAGTGTGCCTCTGGAGCATGGAGAGAAGTTGGATCAGTCTAAAGCAGTGAGTGAGGAGGCTATTCCTTTATGCCAAAATTTATCTGGCAAATTTCATGGGAGACCTTCAAATAATTCAATATCCGATAGTGGGGGTAGTTCTTCCAGTGGTAGGAGTAACAGAAGAAAATTCAAGCGCAAAAGGTGCTATACTTGAAGATGGTTGTTTTTTTGTATTCTTCATTAATTTTGCGGGTTGGAATGCAAGGGGGCTTAGGGACCCCATAAAAAGTGCCGATGTGAGAAAAATATGTAGCGAAAATAGTATTTCTCTTATGGGACTTTTGGAGACGAGTGTTAACCACTCAAATGAAGTTTCGATTCAAAGAATAATTAACCCCCATTGGAAGTTTATTGTTAATTATTGTGCTAGAAAGACAATTTGGCTGGGTTGGGACCCACGTATGTGGGACATTCAAATTCATGAAGAGCATCCTCAGTTTTTACATTGCTATTGCTTGAATGTCCGTATGAATGTTGGTTTTTTTTGTCTCTTTGTGTATGCTGCTAACTCCGAGACATAAAGACGAGTCTTGTGGGATAAATTGTCTGCGTTGGCTCCTCCTATTGCTCAACAACCATGGATTCTTCTTGGTGATTTTATTATCACAAAATTGGTTCTTAAGAGGTTGGGTGGCAACACTAGAATGAGTAATGCAAGTACTGAGTTTAAGGGTTTTGTAAATGCTTTGGAGCTGAATGATTTGAGATATTCGAGAGATTTCTTCCCTTGGTCAAATAGACAAGCAGCTTCTCCTATTTTATGTAAGCTGGATCACATTCTGGTCAATCAAAGATAGATGATTCGGTTTCCTAAGTTGGAGGCGAAGTTCCTTTCCCCACTCCTTATAGATCATGCCATTTGTTTAGTGCTTTCTGATTTTTCCACACCCAAAAGAAGGATTCCTTCCAAATGTTTTGACTTTTGGTTTGAGTTAAAGGAGTTTATGCCTTTAGTTCAACAAGTGTGGAATAATGAAGTGGCCAGTTCCAAATTTTACAAGGTTATGTCCAAGTTGAAAAGGCTGAAGTTTGAATTGAAGAAGCTTAATGATAGGGAATATTCCCATATTTCCTCTGAGTTAGCTAGGGCGAAAGATGACTTGAAGTCCATCCAAGCTTAATATTGCTAAAGGACATATTGATCTCTCCAATGAGAAAAGGCAAGCTTTTAAGCACTATTACACCTTAAGGGGGGCCGAAGAGAGTTTCTTTAAAAGAAAATCAAGGGTGAAATGGTTGAATCTAGGGGACAAGAAGACATCCTTCTTTCACAAAGCCATGAACCAAAGACAAAACCAAAGTTCTATTAATTCCTTGGTTAAGGAAGATGGGTCAATGGTTAAAGGAGATCAAGCTGTATATGAAGAAGCTCTTGGTTACTTCTCCAACTTATATAGAGCTCTCGATTCTCCTTTAGAAGATTTAGTTTTAGATGATTTTGTGACTCGTAGGCTTAGTGAGGACCAGGTTGCATTCATAAATTCTGAATTTTCAAATCAAGATATCAAATCAGCTTTCTTCAGTTAAGCTAATGGCAAAGCTCCGAAGCTCGATGGTTTCTCGGCAAAATTCTTCAAGGAAACTTGGAATGTTTTAGGGCCAGATCTCACTTTGGCAATTAAAGAATTCCTGAACTCTGGTTTTCTTTTGAAGGAAATAAAAATACTATCATTTCATTAATCCCTAAAGTTTCTAATCCATCGTTTTTGCTAGATTTCAGGCTCATCTCCTACTGTAATGTGATTTATAAGGCCATATCTAAGCTCCTTGCCTCTCGCTTAAAGGACGTCTTATCCTCCCTTGTTGGTAAAGAACAAGCTACTTTCATTCCAGGAAGGCATATTACAGACAATATTTTTGTTGCACAAAAACTTGTCAATAGCTATCATCTTAATCGTGGTCCCCTGCGATGTGCCATAAAGGTGGATATTATGAAGGCCTATGATACAATTAGTTGACAGTTCTAGGAACGTTTCCTTTCATTCATGAACTTTCTCTCCCATTTTATTAAGCTTCTTAGTCAATCCTTTTCAACTCCTAAATTTTCCATCAACATCAATGGAGAACTTGTGGATTTCTTTCCCAATCATAGAGTTCTTCGATAAGGTGACCCCATTTCACCTTATTTATTTGTTTTAGGCATGAAAGTTTTCTCTGGTACACTAAGGAAGATGGCAATCTCGAATGGCTTTTCCTACCATTGGAGATGTAGGGAAGAGAGACTCACTCACCTATGCTTTGCAGATGGCTTGTTGATTTTTTGGTAAAGGTGATCTTCCTTCCATTAACTTAGTCCACAAAGCGCTTTCTACTTTTGAATCTTTATCGGGTCTAAGGGCTAATGGTCTTAAAAGTATGGTTTTCTTTTGTAATGTGAAGGAATCCAAAAAAAGTTCAGCTCTTTCTAGCCTTGGTTTTATTGAAGGCAAATTGCCCGTTCGGTATCTTGGTATTCCTCTGATTTCATCCAAGCTCAAGCGTTCCAGCTGTGATGCTTTAGTGGCAAGGAGTTCCTCTCGGTTAGACTCTTGGACTTGTAAATTCTTATCCTATGCTGGAAGACTACAACTCCTTAAATCGGAGATTTTTTCAATGCGAATTTATTGGGCTTCCATGTTCATCTTGACAAAGAAAGTAATTTATTCCATTGAAAAATTAATGAGGAATTTTCTTTGGAGTGGTAGGCCTAATATTTCTACAAAGGCTATGATCAAGTGGGATGTTTTGTGTTCACTCAAGGATGAGGGAGGTCTAGGGATCCCTAATCTTGTTTTTTGGAACAAAGCCACACAAATCAAACATATTTGGCATTTATGCAATGGTAGCCTCCAGGGTATTTGGACTGATTGGATGCACTCTAATTTTCTCAAAGGGAATAGTTTCTGGTGTGTAAAAACTCCATCTTCTTGTTTATGGACATAATGCAAGCTTCTGAAGTTATGATCATTAGCTCGTCCATTCATGAAGTGATCTGTTGGAGATGGGGTTTATATATCACTTTAGGTGGATTTCTAGATCCCTCAAGGTCCTTTGACAGAGAAGTATAGTTCAAGGGAAATTGTATCCTCGGAGCTGCCCTTAAATGCTAGACTTTGTTGCTTGATTGAAGATGATAGCTAGAGTTTGCCAAATTCTCCTTTATGGGCTTCTTTTCATATTCCAACTATGTTACAGCCTAACTCTTCTAAGCAAGATAAATTGTTGTGGATTGCATCAACTTCAGGCGAATTCTCCTTAAAAAGTACTATACAAGTTCTTGGTACTCCACGCCCTCAAGTTAGATGGTCCAAGCTTATTTGGAATAAGAGATCCATCCTTAGGCACAGCTTCATCCTCTGGCTTGCAATTAATCGCAAATTGTAGCTGGATAGGTTATCTTTATGGGGTATTACTACCCATTCTAGTTGTTATCTTAGCAACATAGCCTCTAAGGATCATAGTCACTTGTTTTTTCAATGCCCTTTCTCTCTTCATATGTGGAATGCAGTTGTTTCTAAGCTTCATCTTCCTACATCCTTCTTATCTTGGCAAGGTACCTTAGATGGGCTATCATCAACCAAAGGTAACACAAATTTAACTCCTAGTGCCGCTCTTTCGGCTTTGGTCTATTGTATTTGGCGTTTGAGGAATTCTATACGGTTAAGGAAGCATCTCATAGATCCTTCTTCTCTAGCTCGCCAAGTTCTCTTCTATTCAAGGCTTAGTCCATAGCTTTTGTTTATGGATCTTGTTTCTTTGTAATCGGGTGGTTAAAGTATGATTGCCTAGTGAGTGGTTATCTCCAATTTTGTTTGTATATTGGTGGCTTGGTCCATTTCCCACTTTAAGCAGTTGTATTTTCCTCTTTGGTATTAATGAAATTTTTTTATTTACCCAAAAAAAAAAAGCCATGCTCAAATCCTGTTTCAATATTTAGAGATAATTCTATGGCTTCAGCAAACGATAAAGGTTTCAAGTTTTTTACCATAATAGAGTGTCCTCCCGTAATCCTACAAAATAATACCCCAACAACTGCAATTTGGTGATCTCTGACACTTGAGAAGTAATGGCCTCAAAGTCCTCAATATATGTAGTAATAGAAGTGGTTTGTCGAAGAGTGGACAAACTCTCATAGGGATTACTAGCGGATTGTCCTCCATACCGCAATAGCAACTTCTGTTTCAACACATTCTAATCCAGTTGGGGCATTCTTCTTTTCAACATCTTTAGCTGATATACAGTAAATGGCCCCACATATACATAGATGCTAATGGAACTTTCCAATCAACCTCCATTTGATGTATATCAAAATATTGCTCCATTAGGGTATCCAATGCACCAGATTTGATCCATCAAACTCAGGATTAGTAATGTTTTTGGCATTCCTTTTGTAATCCTCATCTCCAAGTAAATCATCTCCAACATTAGTCTTTTCCATATCTCTCACCACCTATTCGATGTAATTCCTTCTTAAGAAGACTCTACTAATCCTTTCATAGAGTCAGTTCTTCATTGCTCTCTCAAAATATCTTGAAGCATTGATTGGATACTTGCAATCGAAGTACTGATAGTGCTAACTTTCTCATTAGCATCACGAATTTGTTGTTGCAACTCCAAAACACATCTCCACATTTCTTCGCCAATCTCTCTAATGTCTTTCTCTAAAGAATCCAATCAAGTCTCCATTCGTGTAATTGTTTAGTCCTTTGCTTTCCACAAACAACACCAATTGAAACAACCATAGGAAAAGAAATCAACAAACAAACTAGAATGAACAACTAAAAAGCCTGAGATTAGAGTTTACCGAATAGGCTTCCAAGCTCTCACAATCTCTACACTCAACTTTAGGTAATTTTCTTCCTTCCCGCCTTCTTGTAGACTCCACCTATTTATATTGCTAGTCTATACGTAACTAACAATTAACTACCTACTAGCCACGTCAGCATACACTACAACATAAAACACTACTAGCACAGCCACAGCACACTATACAACACACTATAGACTATACACACACATACTACACATTATAGACCATACAAACACATACTACACATTACATAGCACATACACAAACTGTTCACCTTTTATCCTACTACCATAGACCCTTAACACTGATCTATGAACACTCCGTAATGTATCAAGGACACAATTGTAGAGTTCCATGACATGGATAGTCAAAGTTACAAAGCTAAAAGCTTATCCAATTTGTAAAACATCTTAATATAGACATACAGATTCAAGTAGATTTCTGAACATTTAGAAGTCCCCAGTATCTTAAAAATGTACAGATTGCTACAAAACTGGTGCACTATTTTGGAATAACACCAGAACCTCATCAAATGGCACGGAGCAGAGCATGACATAATTGACTTAAACCTATTCTATAGTTCCCAATGGGCATCAAAATGAGAATACATTTATACATCTGGACAGATTGGAGATGCATTTGATCCTTAAATCTGTAGGAACACAATCCAACAAAGACATAATCTTATGGATCACAGGGAACATTAAGCTCTCATGAAGTAGGGAGACCAATTTGCATTATTTCCCTATCCAAAAGTATGAAGCAGTCATGTCAAAAAGGTCCAGTCTTACAACTTGATAAATATGGAAGAGAAAAACAAAGTACATATCCGTCTAAGCCTCTTGGAAAGGTCTGTAGATAACACGTTTTGTGGTTGATGTGTAATGACTTATTGACTTCGAATCTATAGCCTGGTATTACACATATCAAAGTAAAACTACTCTGACTCTTTCTTTTATCAGGACAGTAAGTGTTCTGATTCAACCTAAGGGATAACCTACAAAAAATTATTATTGTTCTAACAAACTCCAAATATATCCTGAAATAATTTAAACTAACAAGACAAAGTTCTTTTACCTTGCATTTCTTAGCCAAAAACCAAATAATTTCCCCATCAAACCCTCTCCTTTGAACGAATGAAAATGAGAAAGGATATTGCAGCCATCTGGCCACAATGGGAGAGGGATAATTTGTCTTACAGGTAATAATAAACTTACGAAGACATACACATTCTTTTATAATTCAGCTTGAACTGTGTTTTCCCATACAAAACGAAATAGCTCAACAATAACTAGGAAGGTAACAACACTCAAGCCAAAGGAAAAGCATCTAATACAAATTTGTTTATGAGACCATTTGATAGTTGTAACATGGTAGAAGGAAAGAGGAAGTTTCCTTGTTTTAGTTCAGAAGAGTAAACAAGTAAGACACAACAAGAATTCACGTTATGACACTTTTGTTCCAAGAGACAACTATTTTACTACAATATGGCCATGAACAAACACATGTGAGAAATGACATTATGAAAACAGGAAGAATATGTTGCTTACCTGTCATGTTTGACTGATTGCTTTGTTCTGCAAGTGACAATTGAATGGCATGATGTATGTCTTCATTCTCACTATCGGACCATATATCCTATTAAATTGCAAAATAAAGTTCATAAAAAAAAAAAGAAAGAAAGAAAGAAAGGAAGCATCCAAGGAAAATGGATTTTGAAGAACACTTGACTGTAGAAATGCTGCCAAGGAATTTAATTATGCTTTCTCCAATCTAAGCCAATAGATATAGATGAAGACAGATCACATTAACATTTGGTTTTTATCAAGTTTCATTAACTGACAAGACAAGTGGGGATATTATAAATACAAAAAACTAAGCTTTGAGGTTTATCCAGACAGCATAAGTAGTGTGGAAGTTTAGCCTAGTCAGAGACAAAGAATGGATAGATGCCACTACCCCTGAATCAGAGGGGGACCGGTAATGCCCTTCTGATATTTCATGACTTGACCCCTTAAAAATTTTGCTAAACCAACCCATGAAGCAATATGTTATCTCCTCATAGTCAGCAAAGTGTTTATCTGCACAAATTCCATCACACAAGTCACATAAAAAAGACAATAAAAGAAAAAGGCCATGTTTACCATGAAACAATGATAAGGCCATTCATCAAATTACTGTGCTATTAATGATGACAAAATATCATACTTATGAAGATACTATCAGTTAATTTGCTTCACTTATATACAATGAAGAGCATTTGCATATTCCTATGTAGCTATAAAATATTAAATAGTCACAAGTTTAACATTTATCAGGCAGTCATATCATGGCAATGCAATTTTAGCACAATTAAGATAATGCAGAAGTGTCCCAATTTCAAAATTATTGAGTAGCCAATTCAAATAAATCAGTTAAATAAATTTATGTGTGTAAACCAAGGTATAATCTTCCACATCCAGTGCTTTCTACCCATGGACCATGTCAAGCCCTGACCTCTAGGCATGCCTAGACTAATGTTGGCACAGGTCAGAAAAAAGGGCACCCTCCTTTAAAAGTGTAGTATATAAGAAAACGCCCCACATGAGGACCCATTTCATCCATATACCATGTAGAGTATTTGCATATTCCTACATAGCTATAAAATCCTAAACAGTCACAACTTTAACATTCATTGGGCAGTCGTATCATGGTAATGCAATTCTAGCATGGTAAGATCATGCAGAAACATCCCAATTTCAAAATTAATTAAATAAATATATGTGATAAACTAATGTATACTCTTCCAAGTCCAGTCCTGTCTGTGCACTTGACCATGTCAAGCCTTGACATATAGGCATGCATAAACTAATTTTGGCAGCAGGATGGCAAAACGAACAACCTCCATTGAAATTACATCACCCTCAATGGAGGGTGTAACTAAAATTAATAGGGAAAGACCTATTTGATAAACCAAAGTATAAAGGAACTCATCAACTCGAGTCATCTTTGGCTAATCAACAAACACAACATTCCATCTTTGTACAATCCAGATTGACTAATTTTGGCTGTAAACTGGCTTCCGTTAATGGTGTTCGATGAACTCATCTTAGATGGGTATATGAGTATCAATAGATCAAATAGCAATCAAAATCGTCCAAATTGAGAAAAACACCACTAGATATTAATCGATATAGAAAAATGTCACATTTGGTACCTAACTCTATCTGTCAAGGTCCATTTATAATATTTTAACAAACATCACTCAGGCAATTAACTGCAAGAGACGAACAAACTTTAGGTAGATTATTGTCAATATGGAGAAAGTTCAAGTATCAGATTAACACTTTTAAACTTAACGTGCTTAATTACAAAGACGGGCAACGTTCCCATATGCGATATTTACCCAATCTATATAATAGCTAAACTTTCAAAGAAGGGTTTCATCCCCTCGATTATACGTAGTCTCATGAGGACACAACCTTTAATTTCTAAATTGGGAAATTTAAGGGTGCCTTTGCTTCACAAAAGATGTTTCCCTATATTTTGATAATAGAAAATGCATTGAGAAAACGTTTGCTGTAGATGAGAAAAATAATATTCATTTTCCGGAATGATGTTTTCTTGATCACTTCCAATACATAAATTGCAACTGTCTATCTGCAGCCACTATCATCAACTTTTATAACAAATGAGAACAATAACCATATTCTAAATATGCAATCTCACGTGATAATCGTTTCCGAGTTGCAGACTGACCCGGGCACTGGTTAACAGAGCTGCAATAATAAATGCTCTAACATAAGAATCCTTAAAAGAACCAAAAACATCCTTGCCAAAACAAACATACACAGCCAAAAAAGAAAAACAAGGAAGAAGTAACACACCTCAAAGCTCAAGTACATCAGGAATCTCTGCACATGTGTGAAAGCAGCAAAAACCCAGATATGGAATTAACATATATATGAACTTTTTGTATGAAATTATTCACCAATTTCTCTTCTTTCTTTTATAACTAGCATAATGGAAGAAAAAGTCAACTCAAGAAACCAAAAAGACACGACCTTTTAACTTGTAAAGCCAAAAATGTGGATTCAAGAACGAAACGAACAAGACATGACAGTTGTAAGACAAAGAGATGAACACTTAAATTGTACGCAAAATTGAAGTGAAATTATGGTAAAGTTCGAAACTTGACAAAGATGATTTTTCACGTATGATGCCCAAATGGGATTGAATAATCAAACCCCGGTTGGGCACTCAACAAATTTTTTATATCCTAGTTTAGGTTCTTCGGATGTTTTTTGGAAATTACAGGTGTTTAAAAAAATGTATTAAAAATGAAAATGAAAAGCAAATGGCATTTTCCTTCTGGTAGAAGACTGAAGACCTTCTGCAGTGGACCAACAAGCGAAATGGATGGCAACCTAGAATTGAATAAAGAAATAAATTAACCTCAAACCCA
Organism: Combretum micranthum; assembly: GCA_024138025.1. Taxonomy (NCBI): domain Eukaryota; kingdom Viridiplantae; phylum Streptophyta; class Magnoliopsida; order Myrtales; family Combretaceae; genus Combretum; species Combretum micranthum. Next base: position 28,822 of record JAMXBD010002003.1, on the reverse strand, counting down.
AGTGATCTTGTACTTTACTTCTTTTTCCTCCTGGGACAAAGGAGAAAGTGACCCAGCATAATTCTATTATGAGATGCCATTGCACGGACTATTCTCGGACTTTTACGAGGGCAGATTTATCCCGATAATCTGCATTCTATAATTTATCAGTATCGATTTAATATTGATTTTTACATAATTAATTTACAGTATAATTGAAATTGTGAATTGTTCAGATCAGTTTCGATCCTAAAGTGTCGTATGAGATAGACTACCGGGTCAAAATGGATTTCTAGAGTATAAACTCGGTAAGTAAGATGTTTGTCTTGTTTGATCATATTAATACAAATTGTGATCATACTCAATTTCGGGTTCATGCTGAGGAATTGATGGCAGTTTCAATTATGAATAGAAATAGATAGAGTTGTCAATTTTAATGGGTTGGTGCAATTTGCATAAAAAAAGTTTTTTAAAGATAAAATGTTTTTAATTCATCATAGAATGGAATCCATTTTCCTTATTATCTAATAATTAGCAGAAAAAAATCTAAATAAATGTTAATTTTTTTTTATATTGTATCTCAAGTGTGTTTGAATGATTTATTTTTTATTTATCTTTATTTATATCAAATCTAGTCTTATTTGCATTTGATATGTATAATTTATTCAATAGTAAAAATATTTGTTTTTCATTAGTATTTATATTTTACAGATAGTCTAATTAAAATAAATATGAAATGAATATCAAACTGATGCGAAAGGCTCCTCTCATTTGTATCCATATAAATTTCTAATGTTTCCAAAACTATCTAATAAAAGTAGCGATTTATATGGGGATTCATGCATGAAAATTCATGTAATTTTAAGAAAAATGTGAAAAACATGTATTTCAAATATTGAAAAAGAGCATTTTAACTTATATTTTTATAAAAATGAATGTGTATAATGCAAATAAATCCAACTTTGTAAAGAAGAAGTATATAAACTTTCAAAGACTTTTTTAGTGAAAATAAATTTTATTTTAAAATTAATTATTTAAATATGACATAATCAGTTTTAATTACCAAAATAAACCATCAAATATTTGTTTTTGAATTTTAATGTGTTGCTGATGTTAAATATATGAGTTGGAATTCATAATTCGTAAATGCGAGTTAGGTTTGACTCATAGTTCCTACTTATGGGTTACATTAGACTTGCAATTTGTATATGTGCAACACAATTAAAATTTAAAAAAAAATGCATGTATTAAATATAATTTTTATTATAATTTATTTTGATAATTAAGTTGTCATAAGTCGTATTTTAATAATTTTTTTTTTAAGGTGTAGATGACCTTTCATTCTAGTTTTAAATTTATCCTTTTGGTAATTATTTCTTGAGAATCATGTCCATTTAAGGGAATAATAAGAAATACTAAAGTATGAAGTAGGATGAACAATAATGATTCTTATATCAAGAAACACTAATAAATCAATGTATATTTAAGATACGGGGGCAAAAACAAAACAGTTAAGTCAGCCTAGAGGAGAACAACAATTTAAGATCAATGATAAAGCAGTATTAGATGAGGAAAGGGGGGGAGAGAGAAAGATATTAGAGGTGCACGGGCAAATAATTGATAAAATTAGAAAATAATGGAGTATAAATTAAAAATATTAAATTAATATTTTTTATCATAAAGTGTTTATGGGTCTAATCACTATGTGTGTACAGGACTTATTCATTAGTAAGTTGAATACATTGATAAACAATTTAACCTTATTATCATTTTGTTAGCTTTTCCTAATATAAGCCTACCTATGATTGTGTTGTAATTTGTGGGAATTTATGAGTGAGATACCAAATTAGAAATATATATATATTCAAGAACTCTATTGATATATGTATAATTAATAAAAGAAATTACCAACCCTTGCTATGACATGCATGCTTAATAAGGGAAATTATTATTTGGCCAAAAAAAAGAGAGAAATTATTTAACCTTGTAATATAGTCATATCCAGAACATATAAGAACCTTTGCAAGTCGGTTTTTTTTTTTTTTTTTTTGTCAAACTACCATATCCATTTCTAAATCATTCTTGTATACAGGACTTCTATAGTCTCATCATTATTATCTCTTGTACATGGGGACTTTGTGGTCTATCATTTTTCTAACGAGATTGGTGTCATTACAATCTACACCATATTTTTTATTTTCAATATCAATCATTCATCTAATTAAAATTTAAATCGGCTAACTAACTTGCACTTTTTTTTTCTCTTTTTTCTCCTTTTTCAAAAAAATTATTTCTTTTTTTCCTCTCCTGCCATGTCTCTCACTCTCTCTCCAATTCAATTTTCTTTTCAAGCACTCTTCTCCTTTTCTTCTCTCTTTCGACTCCTCTCGTTCTCCCTCTCTTCCAATTCATTTCTTTTCGAAGCATCTTCTCTTATCTTCTTCTCTATTCCAGCTCTTCTGACTCTCTCAATTTCAGTTTCTTACTCCACTCATCAGACCTCACTGCCATCATACTCCATTATAAAAACTCTCAAGCCAGAATCAATTACAAGTACACAACACCATTGCACACACAAGTAAATATCTTTTCTTTATGCAATTGATCAAAGGAAATAGTTTTGAAAAGTCGATTCTGGAAATTTGGACTTTTTAACCCCAATTAATTGTTTTATGCGTTTTAGGGTTTATCAAAATATGGGTTTTAGTTTTGAAAAGTAGAGCACATTCCCATTATTTTGAATAATAGTGTCACACACACACACACACATAAATGCATGCAAAAAATAGTAGTTTTAACAATCAAATAATACGGAGTACTAAAGTCATCCTTTTGACACATAAAATGAAACTGTATTAATATTTTTGCTTAGATGGTCCAACAGTTGTGCTATTGGTTGCTTATTTAATTTATTATCCTTGCTTAAATTGTCTACTTACTTTATTGATTAACAAATTAAGTGTGGAAGAGAAGAAAGTTGATTTAACTAAATCAAAGAATACATAAAAGAAGTTCAGATTTTTAGAATTATCGCTCTCGACTCTCTCATGTATCCATGCCTTTGAAGTCAATATCCAAAACTTAGATATAGTGATGTTCTTAATGTAATAATAAGCATATTGTATAGATAATCACTTGATTTTTTCAATTTGGGTCCAACAATTGATGTTTGTATTTCCCTATAAAAGCTTAAGATCTAATTTCTCCTTGCTTTAGTTTGATATACATTTTTTTTTTTTGTCAAAGTAGATAATATACATAAACATGTGTGTAATATAGTAATTGCTAGCATGAATAGATGAAATTCAATGAAAGAATCTCTGAAAGACCAATTTACGATGCCATAGCAATTTGATGTATACAAAATGAGATTTGGACACGCTTATCCCAAAATGGAAAAAAGGAAAGGGAATTTAGACAAGTAATTTAGTAATTAAATTATTAAATCATGATTACTACTAGAATTTTATTAGAATAGAAACTAAAGAAGAATTTTGCAGTTGACATAATCCAGAGAGCCACTTAACACTATACAATATAAAGAAAAGGGATGGTGACAAGGCAAGGAGCCAATTCACCAATAATATTAACTATGATAGAGAGGTACTAAACTATATTAAATAAGAATCAAACAAAGATACATTTAGAGGTCAAAGGGTGTCAAATGTGGATCCTCTTATTCAATTGAGCTTTTCTCAAATTATATTACATCCAAATGAAACAATAAATGATAAGCATTCTTTCAATGAATAAATGTAGTATAGAAGCATCGTATTATTCCATTAAGTAATTAGATTAACCACTACTAAAACAAAGTACTGAGATTTAACTAGACCTGTCCATCATGTCAAGAGAGATCAAACTACTTGACAGAAGGAAAAAAAAAAAAAAGAAATTTTCTAAATGAAGGCCATATCCTTGTCAAAATGCACATCTCCTTGAAGATATTAGACAAATCGAGGAGAGTTTTCCCACTTAAACCATCTACCTCCTCAACCACATGATTTTGCTTCACATATTATGATCTTGAGACGTTGTGTTTGATATAATTATCCATCTATTCGAAGAGCGAGAACAACTACAGTAATATCATCAAGTTGCTTTTGTATTCTATTCTCCCATGGATGGCTACCAAGTTGCTTTTTTATTTGAGCGGTTTCATGCAGTCTTGATGTATTTTAGGTTAACCCCTAGTATGCCTTGAGTGATTGTATTTTCCTCATTTTTGGTTATCAATGAAATTATTTATTTAACAAAAAAAGTCGAGTAATGGAAACTCTTTTAAAACTTCAAATTGTAATCTTAGACTATCTTCTCTGCATTTGTGGGATTTGCTAGTATTCAAATAAGCAATAGCTTTATCTCGAATAATGACTAGTATTCAAATCTGTTGTAGAAGATTATATAAATCTACTTATTTTCATTATGCCTAGTTTTTTTAAAGGGATTTTATACTTGGTGAAAATATTTTTCTCTAAATTATTACTTTGATCTTAGATATCACGTTAGATCTGTAGTGGTCATTGTTGAGGCTCTATAGCTTTAAAAGATTGACGTGTTATTTCTTGATGGCTAAGTATCATGATGATGCATATATAACATCTTGTGCTCTGTACATTATAAATGGGTTAGATACATCTTCTACTTTCCATCTATTAGAACTATTCTTCAAAGTCCAATGGAAAGTGACGCATATGTAGATTACATCAATCTGAAAAAAGCATGCTTAAAGGACTATTTTCCATTCCTACAATTGACCAACTCATGGATAATACTTCGGGTCATGAGCTGTTGGATTTCATGGATGCCTTCTCGAGCTATAAACAGATCAAAATGAACAAAAGTGATGAGGTTCACACCTCATTTGTCACCACCTTTGAACCTATTGTTTTACAATCATGCCTTTAGAGTCAATAACGCGAAGCCGCCTTTCAGAGGTTGTGATTAAGGCCTTCAATGCTCAGATTTGCATAAATATAAAAGTTTACATTGATGACACAATCATCGAAAGCAGAGAAGCTAAAGATCACCTCCATGACCTCCAGGATACTTTTAGTTATCTCCATTCTTTCAACATGAAGCTCGATCTACAAAAGAGTGTTTTTGGGGCCACATCAAGTAAATTATAGTTTATATGGTCTTCCAAAGAGGAATCGAAGCCAATCCTAGGAAGATCGAAGCAATACTAGAGATGCAGCCCCCATCCTTAATTAAAGACATACAACGATTAACAGGCAAAAGTAGCCACCTTAAGCAGTTTCCTCCCTAAGTGCGCCAACTGGTGCTTTGAGTTCTTTAAGGTCTTCAAGAAGCCTGAAGAGTTCAGTGGATTGAAAAGTGTCAAGAGGCCTTCAAGGATCTTAAGTTTTTTTTAATGAACTCCCCAGTGTTATCTACTTCTATTCCATGTAAGGATTCGTACCTATACTTGGTGGTAAGTGATCGAGTTCTCTTCTCAATCCTTACCTAAATAGATAGACGCCAACACTAACCTATTTATTATGTGAGCTATATCTTACAAGGTGCAGAGGAAAGATATGCTAAATTAAAGAAGTTTACCCTAGCTGTGGTCATATTAACCAGGTAGCTACACTTATAGTTCCAAGCACATCAAGTGATTATACTCACCGACATGCTACTAAAGACAATCCTCCAAAAACCCAGCGTGTCTAGTCAAGTGATGAAGTATGCCATCGAGGTCAATGCATATGGAGTATAATGTCAACCTCGTAAAGCTATAAAGGCTCAGATCTTAGCAAATTTTGTTATTGAGTACATAGGCTAGTAAGAGCATCATGATCAACAGAAACTTGTGTGGACACTCTATGTTTTTTATGGATCCTGGGGGTAATGGGGCTAGCTTGGCACTAGAAGGATCTCATGGGATTAAAATCTGGTATGCTTTGAACTTCTAATTCCTTACAAGCAACAACGAGGTAGAATACAAGTCCTTAATTATTGGACTTAGGCTTGCCTCTGATATTGGTGCAAATTTAAGAAAACTCAAAATTTTCTCAATTCCATGTTTATAGTACAGTAGGTAAGGAATCTATGAAGCAAAAGATGATGGGATGGTAAAGTACTTGGAGACAGTTTGATCTTTGATCACAAAATTCCCCTCTTGAGATATCATTAAAATCCTAAGAGTTGAGAACTTAGAAGCCGATAAGCTCTCTAAATTTTCTTCTTTAACTATCCTTAACCTAGAGAATTACGGATCTCTAATATGATGCTTCTGGACATGCTGGTGGAATCCAACTGAGAGTGATCATGTCCAGTGACTTCATCCAAGCAGGTGTGGTTTCCTTCATACTTAGTGATGTGAAACCACCCATCATGTTTCTTATAACTGCCTCTTAATCTGTACTTACAACCTCTGTTATGGGTATCAATACATTTAACCGCCCATGATTTTGGATCTGAGTCCACCACCTTGAAATTGTAATGGTTCATTATGTGCCACATTTTAACTGCCCGTATGAGATGGTCTTTTGTATCAAATCGCATCCCGACCTTGAATTCATCGCTAAATCTCCAATTCCCAGTACTGATTTACGGTTCATCATCATATGCAGCATAACCACTACTAACTTTAGCATTGAAAAAGGGTACTGGTACTAAGCTCCCTACTGCATCAACGTCAGTAAAAGCAATGAAGCGGTGCCAATCATTTCTCCTTGATTGTACCCCGGGAGAAGCATACTATTGGGAAAAAACTTCGATATTATGATTTCCATCATCATCATACACTTGATTCACTTGCCGAGGAGTTTTGCATGGCATATGTATCATGACCATCTATCAAGGTGGGAGCACACATTTCCACCTGTATGCTGCCGATGGTCTGAACTAGAGTGGAGTTTGAGTCTACCAACCCATCGCTCCCAATAATTCTATATTGTCTATTTCCCTGTAGGTGCCTGTGACAATGCATTTTCTAATATCTGCACATAAACAGCCATTGACCCTTCTGTGTACAACATTTCCTGTGCAGCATCATCATCCGTCACTAGAATAATATCATAACGTAGCATCCTATCTCCAATAGCTACCCTACGATATAGATCCACCCGATGTGTACACTTATTTTACCTTCGGTCTATTGCAAATGATGTCCAGAATTTGCTCATACGTAGAGTTTCTACTACTATACTGATCATAGCTACCAGCCGCTTATCATAACCAAAACCATCCTCCCCTTACACAATGTTGCCATGAGGGTGCATTACAAACTTCGCCTTATTCATTTTTCTCACCAACCCTACCATCTCATCAAAAATAACTTAATTGCATGAAATTTGCAAATTCACACTTATGAATTAAACTTTCCTTTTTATTTAACATAACTTCTAATGCTACTATACATAACCCGATCTTCTAATAGTATATTGACATGGTGTATTAACAAAATCAGTAAAATAAGTGAATAATATGGCTTTATTTTTAAACTTAAAATTAATATTACTAATTTCTAATCTACTTTATTTATATGACTTTATATAAAGTTCATTTCTCCTTTCACGTAAAATTTTAAATGTTGATTTCTATCACTAATTGATAATCTAATTTATATAAAATTGAAATTACTAATTTCTAATAAATTATAATTTTAGATGTTGATGTCTGATAAATTATTGATTTATAATAAATTATAAATTATAAAAAATTCTAATAAATTATACTTTATTTATCACTTTAATTGAACTTTGCGTATAATAACAAACATGCGCATATTCTACACAACCAATATTTGACAATTTAACATCGATAATTCAAAAAAAAATTGAAAAATTTTGAAATCTTACAACATCCAATATCCCACAACACATACAACGAATATTCAACAATATAGCATCAATAATTCAACAAAAATTTTGAAAATGCGGACTCATACCACAAATCGTCGTCGTTCGTTGTTCTCCTCCGTTCTCACGCCTACGATACTCCTCTCCACCAAATTGCTTCTTTCTCAACACCGGCTAATCCAAAAACATAAGTTGACGGAGCTAATTGCGCTCAATTGACAATAAACTGGGAATTGAGGTTAGGGTTTTGAATTGGGGCTTAGGGTTTCTAATCCTAATGGCGAGAAGGAAGAGGGAATGGGGAAGAAGGTCCGCCGAGGTTTTAGGCTTGCAGACCTCCTCTCTTCAAGAGACGATGTAGTAGGCGGCACAACCTCATCTCTACTTGTCAAGGTGATCTTATCTCTCGAAGAGACGAAGTCAGGCACTAATGACCTCGTCTCTTGAACCTTGTCTCTTAAAGAGACGAAATCAAGTTGCCTAAAATCGAGATTATTTTGATCCCGATGGTAAATTTGTAATTTTTTTAAACATTAATATTTTTTTCCTTTTTCCCTCATATTTCAGTTTTTTTTTTTTTTTTATAGTTGCTGTAGGCATAGACCTATCCACGCCTAATTTTCATGATATTTTCCATGATTTAAGTGTTAAATATATATGTTCATACATTTTGTAAATACAAATGTGGAGGAAAGATGGATAGAGACAAGTATAATTTAATATAATTGTATTATAATTTAAATAACTATATCAGAATACAAATTTGCAAAAGGTCAAGAACAATTCAACATGAGATTATTTAAACCAAGTCACATGCATGCGCATTGATCTAAGGTAGATCTTCATTTGATCCTTAAATTCCTTAACCTGTAATTAAAAACACAACAAAAGGCAAAAGAGAGTATTATATCATTATGAATTAACCAAGGAAATTCTAATTTCTACCAAATCAAAGACTTATATGACATTATTGAAACACGACCTTTCTTCTTTGTTTATACAATTGATCCCCTTTTGATCATCTGGCGTATTCTTATAATTTTGCAAGGGTACATGACCAGTCTCAATCAGATTCACATCTTCGACAAGATTATAGTAATGTCTTTTGACTGCCTCGACTGTTTTATCTCCTACAGCTCTTGCTAACTTTTGCCACCTATCTGGTGTGTCCTCAAAAATTACCAAAGCATTCTTAAACAGCTCGATTTGCTTGGATGTCCAGTTTGATGATGATCCAGATGAACCCATTATCTGGCTTGCTCTCAATTTATATATAATATATATTATATTTCTTTTATAAGGAAAACGAAATATTAGTGTATCATAAGTATAATAATTAAAGAAGATATGAGTGAACAAGAATGTTTCATTAGCTGTATATTTATACTGTCTAGAGAGGGGAGAAAGAGTTCGGAGGGCGGTGGCCATTTTTATGCTTGTATTTGTCTTCTTAAAAAATAATAAATGAGAAAAATACAACTAATATTTTACATATGTTTTTTCTTTTTGTTCATAAAAAATAATTTTTGTGAAAATTTGGATAAACTTATAGCATGATTTATGAGGAGAAATTATAGGAGGTTTTGTTGTCTTTACTTTTGTGGTCTCTTTCTAATTTTCACCAACGAAATAGCATTTCAATATTTCCTTTCTTTCTTCCTTTCTTCCTTCCTTTCTTTTCTTTTTAATAATAGTCTTTTTGGATTAGGATAATATAATAATTTTCATTTGCAGTGATTAGTTTCAAATGTGTGACGAAGTATAAATCTTTTTTTGCTGTAAAAAAGATTTTCTTTTTTAATTCAATCAGTTTGCAGGTTAATTAATTAACTTTTGAATTTTTAGCATGTGTATTTCTGATGAAACTTTCCTTTTCAATTATATATAGACTTAGATGCACTTTGTGAATGTGGAAACAATTATTCTTACCATAAAAAATTACACTTAGGCCCCGTTTATTTGAACGAAAATGTCTTGTATTCAGAAAAGTTTTTTACATAAAATTGTTTTTCTGAAAATAATATAATTTCATGTATTTGGTTGTTTTTACAAAAATATGTCGTATTTTTTTTTCAGTGTTTGATATACCAATATTACATAAAAATATAAAATATAAATTATTTTATGATTTTAATTTATAAACCATCAATTGATCTCTATAATTCTTTAATGAGTATTCATATCTTTCTTTTCTCTATTAAATTATTTCATGTTTAAAACATAGTAGAAGATTGACTTGGAAAATCATTTTCTAAGTCAATCTTAAAAATAATAGAAGAGTAAGTTATTTTCCTTAAAAATAATATAATATTCTTTTTAGTGGAAATTATTTTTCCTTATAAGGGAAAGTACTTTCTACTTAAAGTGTCTTTTCCGCGTAACATCTTTAAATTCCCTATGTGTTCGTATTCATTTTTGGAAAGACAAGAACATCATCCACATATATTACAATAAAATCCTTTAAGTTTTGAATTCCTTTGAAAAACTGAAGGTGCAATCTTTAAACCGAATGACATAACTTTCCATTGAAAATGTCCCTGTGGACAGGTAAAAGCAGTCCATAGTTGTGACTCTTCATTCATCTTTACCTGCCAAAATCCTGATTTACAATCAAACTCATTGAATATGTAACAATTTTGTATTTTGTTAACTAATTCAATTTTGTTAGAAAGATTGTAAGAATCATCCCTTATGTTATCATTCAATTTTCTATAATCTATTACCATCCTTGATTTTTTTTTCTTGCTAATTCACTTATTTTCCTGATAATGAATGCAAGACTTTAGTGTTGACTGTCTGACCTTTCTATGACCCCTAATTCTAACAATTCCTTTATATGCATTTCAAAATCTTCTCTATCTAAATTATCACAATCTAATGCTCTATAATAAATTCTTAAGTTAGGATTTATTATATCTAATTTACACACTATCTTATTTCTTTTCCAAAACCTTGTTGGATTTTCACCAAAAAAATTTTCCTTTTCTAGGCTCCTGATGATTTGATCAATATCAGGGTAACCTGTTTCCAAATATGAATTTTTCAAAATCTTGTATACCTTTTCCCATTTTCCCATTTTTTTCTTTAGTTATTTCTATTTCTTTCCATTCAATTTCTTCTTCTAAGAATTCTTTTAACTCTTCTGATTCCTTTGAATTTTTCTTTATTCATATTTTACCGTTTCCCTTTTGTTGACATTCTCCTAACCTTTGACATTCACAATTCTTTTCATCCTTTTCATCACGCCTTTGCAATAATCTGATATCTAGTTCTGTTTCCTCTAAATTGTTTTGATATACTATAGCTGTATATCCTAAAATATTTACAGTGTATCTAGTGATCAAGATACCATGTTGACTACTTAAAAGAACATCTAATCCTATTATACATCTAATTTTTTTAAACTACCAAAATTCTATAATTATATCATTCCACTATGCATAGGTACAATCTATTCTTCTCTTGTGAAAAAACTTACTTTATATTTCTTTATACATCTACATTCCTTTGTTTTATTTCCATATATATCTAAACTAATTCTACATATATCCATTTGCTCTACTTCATCTACAGGTGCTATCCTTTTATCTATCATGTTTGCAATACTACCTGTATCTGAAATGACCTAGATTTCAATTTTATTCAAATTCCATGTGTTTAAGTATTTATTTTAAAACGTTGAATTGAATGAGCATGGTTATGTTGTTAATAGTTTAAGATATATGATTATGCATATGTATATGTTGACATTAATATTTTGTTCTATATGCATTAAAGTGTGTGTAATGAAATTATTAATGTTGTCTTTTGCACATTAAGATGTTAAGTTAAGTTAGATTAATAAATCAACTATAATTTCACTTAAGTTAGTTGATTGAGTTTCTAGTAATTAAGTAGCATTTATGCCCTAAATGTAAGCCAAATGAGATCCAAATTAAAGCCAAATGCAACCTAAGTTAATATAGGCATTAAGGGGTAAATTTGGAATGTGTTAAAGTCAAAATTAAGTTAATTTGACTACTTTTTGGGACAACTCAAATTTTATCCGAATTTTCCTTTTCTTTCTTCTTTTTCTCTTCTTCTTCTTCTTCCTCCATTTCCATCTCCATTTCCAAGCTTAAGACAAGGTTTATATCAAGTTTGAAAATCAAAGTTATTCTCAAGACAAGGTATATATATAGTATTTGAATTGATTTAGTTATGATTGCTGTTTTGATTTGTTTTCTTTCTTGAAGTAGTTGTAGGGTTATTGGATGAATTGAGTTTAATGTTGATCAAATGGTTTGTTCATGCTTGGGATGAGTTGAGAAAGTGTTATATGTGTGTGTGAGGTTGTGCATGCATTGTTGTATGTTTATGAAGTGTAGGGAGTAAGTGAAGAGGATTTGTATAGAGAAATTTAGAATGGATTGTAGTGGAGTTTGAAATGTTTAATTGTGTTGAATTCATGCTTGGAGCTGCTAGAATTGAGTAGTATATGTAGGAGTGAGTATATGAAGTTGGAAGTGTAGTTGAGGAAAGTTTTGAAGTGTTCTGACATAGAATTTTACAAAGTGGAAAAACAGGGGATTTGAATTTTCGTTAAGCCTATTTTTAGAACGTACGCGGCACCTGGGAATTCAACGCCGCCGGCTTAGAGGCAGCGTTGGATTCAGAATTTTTAAGGCTGGCTGAAAGCCGCCGGCTTTCGCTGGGAAAGTCAGCCGGCGTTCATTCTATCATGTTGAACGCTGGCAGTGGAAATTAAGGCCGCCGGCGTATATGTCAAAGCCGCCAGCTTATCTGGGTAAGCGGACGGCTTAGACCTCTCTGGACGTTTTTGAAAATTTTGGTTTTGGATTCTACGCCGGCTCAAAGCCGCCGGCGTAGGATACAAAGGCTGACGGCTTACCTTTGTATACTGCCAGCGCTGGCAGTGTGATTTTCAGAACATTGAGCACCGGCCTAAAGCCGCCGGCTTTGGCTGCCGGCCTATCCCCTGTGCTTTTGAAATTCAAAAACTTTTTCCAAAATTTTCCGAAGTTTGTTATTTGAGCAATTGAGTTTTTATTGAGAGATTTATGATGTAATAGGATGTTTAAATGCTTATTTGTGACCTTATATTCAATTATTTGGATTTCCTTGATTAATTGTGTTATGGATTTAATATGTGTATAATTGTGATAATGAAATCCATACTTGTTGATTTATTGATTATTGTGACATTCTATTACAGTTAAGGATTCTTCGGTTAGTTCATCACCGAGAGATCCTAGTTCTATACTAACGGGTTCAGGTACGCAATAACTTGTTTGATGTTTGCTAGGACCAGACATTCTAATTTGACCTAAATTGATTCGGCTTAACAATTGAATGAATTGGATATCTATTACGCTGTTTAATCTGGTCCGAGGAGCAGCAAACCTGTCATGATGCAATGACATGTTAGCTAGGCGCTTAACCAAGTCATGATGCAATGACTTTACCATGGTGCAATGGTACGCTATGATGCAATAGCGATTCTTTTGGTTAAGTGGGTAGCCGATAGGGGGAATTGTATCTGTGTAATGTTTGCTTAAACTTAGGGGGAAATACCATGATTTAGTTCAAGGTTTATGGGAACTTGTGAACTAGGCTCATGTTATGGACTGAGTTTAAGTAGAGTCGGGCAACGGCTTTTAAACCCTAGATAAAGCTATTATTTTCATGAAATAGATATAGGAGATATAAGTATTCGGACTGCTTATATCAACCCCCTGAGCAGCTGCTGTTACTCAGGATCCCTGGATTCCCGAAGTGTGACCGGGGTTTGAATACCCTCTTGTTGAATTGTGAAAGAAAGTGTAATAAAGATAACCACTTGTTCTATGATGCATTACATCAATTGGATGACTTGTTATGCATTGGTTATTGTGTACTGGGCCTCTGGCTCACTTTTACTGCTTTGCAGGTAATGGAGACGAGTATTACGATGACTTGGGCTACGGGTCCGATTTCGAAAGATTTCTGGACGAGTGGGATGAATAGGATTCGGTGACTCGGGACTTTTAGAAGACTTTTTGCTAAGGACAAGTTATGTATAGAAGGCTTGTTAGTTAAGCCAATTTCTTTTGTAATGACCTTAAGATCCTTTAGGGTCCTCATGTTTTGAGAAAACATGTAATTTGTTTTTGTAGTGTCATGTATTGACACAAAGCTATGTTTATTTGATGTAAATATATGTATAGATTGCTTTTGTTAGCAATCTTGTTTTATTTAAAAAGTTCTTAACAAAGTATAGTGATTTGATCAAACAATTGTCATAAACTGTTAGTTTTAGGACAACCTTACATATAATGTGAAAACGTTATATGTGGTTGGGGATCCGATACTCTAAGTCTCGGGATTTAGAGGAGCGGGCCTTTACAGTATCTATCAATGGATCTAATTCTATTGTCTGTGTCATAAAGAATAATCTTATCTTATATATACTCCTATGAATTTTGTAACATGCCTTTATCTTGGACTTGACATCTTTAACTCCTTTATCCTTTCTAGAGACGTATTTGTTGCTCCTATATAGCTTCTTATTGTAATCATGGTCATCTCCTTCTTCTGTTATTTATTATTCCTTTGCTCATAATGTCCTTTGCCTTTCCTTTTTCTAAACTTGTTGTCCTTTCTTTTATTCCATGTAATTCTTCTTCAATCATGTCTATCTTATTGTCAATCCTCATTATCCTTTCTCTTATTACATCCTGTTGAAAACTCATATCGACTATAAACCTTTCATTAAACTGAAATATTTCATTTCTTCATTCTAGGCATATTTTACAACATTCCACCATACAGCTTATGCACTGGCATCTAAGTTTGGTTATCGGATATCCAGAACAAAATTTGCATGGATGGTCTTCTAATCCACTTTCTTGAGTCCAAGTATGCCTAAAACCTTATGTGTTTTCTCCCGTGTTCATCATTATATTTCCCATGTCTCGTAATATTCTATTTAGCAACTTAACCTTTTGATCTTGATACTTTATCCCTATCTATTCTTTGTAAGGATTATGATAACTTTGATTTAAGAACAGTCCTGCAATATCATTTTCATCCTCACTATTAGATTCTTCTATCATCATTCCTCGTGGATCTATTATTGATATTATACTATATATTGTTTTGGTGTTACTCATATCTTCATCTATTCCCAAAATGTCTTCATTCATATATTCCACTAAAATGCCTGCCATAGTGTTACTATTATGCCTTTTGGGACATGCCTTTGCGATGTGTCCTTCCTCATTACAAGCATAACACTTTAACTTATTCATGTAAACCTTGTTTTTATTATATTTTCTCATATGCCTGTCTTGCTTTAACCATGATTTTCTTGCTCTATTTTTTTTTTTTTGTAAGATATTTCTTTTTAGGCCTGTACTTTGGTTTTTGGCCTCCTTTTATTCCTTTCTCTTGCTCTATATATCTGTGGAGTATAAATAGTTTGACAGAAATTATAATTTCCTCCTTTCAATGGCCTGTTTATTTGTAAAGTTGTATAGTTTTCTATTAAGCTATCTACGAGAAACTTTATCATGGTTCCTAAGTTATTTAATTCTTCTCATAGAGTTGGTTTAACCTTTTCCTTCCATTCTTTGTACACTTGTGCTCCTAATGGCCCTTGTAACTTTAAAAATAATTTGTCTGCTATCAATTTTTCATAATAGCAGCCAACAATTGTGCAATTATAGAAAAATTCTTGTATATACCTTTTAACAAAATATCAATCCTTTATTTATAACCGTTTCAAATTCCTTATGGCATTTCTTTATTGGTCATATCCACCAATTTGTGGTGCTTCTTTGGTTAATACTACTCTTATCTTACTACAAAAGCTGTATGGATTTGCCCCTAAAGCTTTATCTGTGGCTGCATGTTGTGGAAATTTTTTCTTATAAGACTCCCACAGTGCTCTTGCTGATTCTCCCAAAAAAGACTCTAAATATATGTACATCTGATTTGTATCTTCTGTTAAAGGACTATCACTCCATGCTTTGACAACTATTTATGTCCAATTATCTACCAAGGATCCTATATTTTGCGGATTATGTGCACTTATATTGAGGATTCTCTTATTGTCTACCAAATTCCTTTTATCCAATGTTTCAAATAACATCATTTTTCCTTTTATACATCTGATCTCTTGCTTCCCTTTCAACATAATGAGTATAAGGCACTCTGCGTGGAATTCCTTCCCACATGTCATGTCTTCTATGAGCTACTACAAAGGGAATTGTATTTGACCTTGTATCTTCATTATTATCCATCATAGCATTCTCAGATATATGTATTAAGGTCTCAATATCTCCTTGTGAACTTATTTTTGAGTCAAAATTTTGTCAAAACTCAGAATCTTGCTCTACTTGCATCATTTCATCTGCCAATTCTAGCAAAATCTCCCTTTCTTTATTTCCTTTCCAAAGCAATAAACATCTTCCTGTTCTATTTTCTTTTTAAACCTTACTTCTTGCATTTCTTCTAAAATTACTTTTTCCTCTAACCATATTTCATAAGGAATAGGATCTTCTGTATGTCTTATCAAAAATACCATCTTTCCAATAATGAATTTGTCTTAATGGTTTTTCATCATTTGTATATTCGTCTTCCTTTTTAAGACTCCATTGATTAACCTTTATTTCTTGTGCCTAGGAATTGTATCTAATATTAAAATACCTTTCCATTTCCTTTATCTTCTTAATCGTGTCATCAACACAACTAGAAGTTGACATCTTATCTCCTCTCCAACCTGAAAAGTCTATCTGTTCTAGCACATTCATCATTCCTAATGTTCCTCTTTCTTCCATAGTTTGATTGAAATTTTCTGATACATTATCCTCATCACTAGTGATCTTGGCCTATCATCATAATATCTAAATCTCAATGAATATGTGCTATCTAGGTTTGGATACATCAAACTTTCTGTAGGAACTCTTTCAGTTTCACTTGCCATGTTCCTGTTTACATTCCATTCTTCTCCTTCTAAAGTAGAAGAATCTATTTCCATTGGTTCTATTATCTTTATTCCTTTTGTTGTCATTGCATCTATGATTGCTTTTATGTCGAGCTTAAGATATTTCACTATTATTTGTTGTTTCAGAGATAAAGCCAACAACTATAAGAAGTTTTCACCTATATGATCTTCATATCCTTTACTTTGAAGCCTTATTTCAATATTGCTAAGATTGTTGATTGAAACCATAAAATTACGTGCACAATAAAAACAATCCTTTTTTACCGTTTATATCTATTTCTTTGGTTGCAAAAATAACCTTTCTTATATCGCATTTCCATGATTTATCCATTAACATTACCAAAACCTTTCCTCTTACCTTTTCTCTTATTAATCCTCTAACTCCCATGACTATTAGTCCAAGATGAACTAATGTTTTGCTTGACTTTTTTAGTTGCCTCAAAGATTTCTTTGTGACTAACCTTATATTTAATAGCCTGGTTGTGAGTGAAACCCTTTCTTCTCCATTTGACTTGAACAATCCCGTTTTCTAACTCAAGATTCCTGCTTGGTATAATCTTTTGGGATTAAAAGAGTAATGACATGGTTCGAATAAATTTCAACATCTTTATCAATATCTAATGCTTCTTCCAAATGTATCATATGATCTTCTTACCTTCTTCTTCCAATGTTTATTCTATCCAGATTTCCTACTCTAGAGGCTATTTCTACAGAACTTGTACTAGGTCTTGGGGATTATAAAATATGGGATTCTCCTATGAATGGTCTAAGCCTATCTAAAAATCTTGCATAATCTTGCCTATTATACCTTTCACTTTACTTGTTATTCCTTTCTTTACTTTCTTCTTTTATTACCCTAGTTTCTTGTGGTTCTTGAAATAGGTTCATTTTGAAAGAGACTTCTACTCTCCTTTTATAAAATAAGCCTTAGGTTTACTTGTTTTCCTCTCAACTAGTAACCTTTCTAGTCTACCTATTATCTCCTCTATCTCCTTTTGGTAAGTATAACTATTTTCTTCTATGCCTATCCTTTTCAAAACTTCTCTTAGGCTATGACTTAAATTGTTGACCTTTTGATGATGCCTTATCAGTAATGCTATAATTGTATTATTTTTCCTAATTGTGGCCTTATGACATCATTTACTGTTCTATATTTCCATAAAGCCCCTTTATGTAGTTGCGCAAATTCCGTTGTGTCTTCTAAGGCAAATATGTAATCTTCATCTGCATCTAAACCACTATGACTGGTCATCCTAAGAATGTCTTCTTTATTTATTGTACCATTCCTTCTGTACTTTTTCCTAAGCTAGCTAACCTTTTGGCTTCTTTCTTTAATTCCCTTATTACTAAATGCTAATTACTCTTTACTTATTCCTTTTGTGCTTGTTTTATAGCCTTTGTATGTTCTAATTGCTTCAATTTTCTTTCTATATCAACCTGTGTTTGCTTTATATAGTCTATCTTTTCTATTATCTCCTTTACCAGTTTATCTTTCCTCTTCATCCATTCTCCTAAAAAGCTATGAGCTTTGTACAAAGTATCTAAATCCTTGTGGACAGTTGTAAAAAAAATGCAATTAAGTCTACTATGCTATTTAACTACTCGTGACCTGAATGCAATAAATGCGGTGAATGCTTAAAATAACAAAGATGTGAAAAACTATTATCCCCTACTTGTATCATATTATGCTCCTTGATTTCTAAATTTAACCAATCAAAATTCCTAATCATGAAGTTTTGTACTAGGTAATATGCAAGGATCTACTAACCTAATATGACTTAACTGCTTTCCTAATCCAATTATGACTTCCTTGTCCCTTAAATCTGTAAGGTACTTTTCAAAACCTTCCTTTCGATAAAATGTACAACCTATCATTTACTAGAAACTTGTGGATGTGTATAAACTCCTCACCTACTTCTTTAACCTTTTCATTCATATATGTGAGATTAATTTCTATTTCTAAACCTAGCTCATGTGTATAACCTTCAACCTTTTCTATGCTTAATATTTCTAAATTATCCCTAGCCTATAAGAAATCATAAAGCTTCTTCTTATAACTGCTGCTTCCTATGATCTTGTCAAAACTTGTACTCATCTTGTTATACTTATTATTAAGCCTTCATATTAATTTATTCTTTGACTCACCCTTTCTATGTCCTTTTCAATTTGGTCCATAATCCAAGGAGTCGTTTTATGATTCTTTGAAAATTCCTTTTCTTCATATTCCGTTTGATATTTTCCTTTTTCTAATGCATTTTCAATTCCTTTTATATCCTTTTCCCAATAATCTACTATCCTTTTTTCTGTCTTTATGTAATCCTTTAACCTTTTTATCCTTAAGTTCTTATATTTTATATATTCAACATAATTATGCATCATGCCATCATGCTACTTATTAACCCTTCATAATATCTAATGAGATCATTATATCTTACTATCTCTCTTTCTTTACACAAATTATATCTAAAATACACCTATGGTGTGTATATACTACTGTTGACTTGTTTTTACACCATTTTATCCTTTGATCTATTTCTTTCTTTCGTTGATTAATCATTTCTAAATCCTTTTTTATAACTTTCACAAGATTCTTATAATTTTTATTGTGTCCTTATACCTTTTGATGTATTCTATGTATCTATGTGTCATAATCTTCAAACATCAGATGTTTTCTGGGATTTATTAACAATTCTATTATATCTAATATATAAGAAATTATAGCTATTGTAAAAAATACCAAATAAACATAAAATTTAAAACCATATCATCATCTGAACCTTATTATGTTGTTTTCACAATCCTTTATTTTGCTCCTTATTTCTTCAATAAAATTATAATTACTATGTAAATTACTATATATCATTGTCCTTTGTGGTGTACATATAAAGTTCCTATTCCTTAGAGTTGGATCTTCAAAATGTAACTCTAAAAGATTTTCAAATTGTTCAATGTAACATTTAGTTCTCCTTATAATATCCCTTCGCCTTTTAATTTCCTTTCCTTATTCCTTTATGTATTCTTTAATAAACAACATTCATATAAGCCATTTATAATCAAACATATCATTTAAGATTTCTTCAATAGAATATGTTTCTTCTATAACACATACATAAGCATAAAATTCATAAAATATAAGCTGGATCATCATAAATAATTTTGACAAAATAAACAGTGTGTAGTTTGTATAAACAAAGAATATATATGTTATATATATATATAAACAATATTCTAATAAAACTTGTATTAGACAACAACTATAACAAAGTATGTACTATTACTAAATATAAATAGATGATAATAATAATAAGACTGTAAGGAAAACAATTATCATTAAACAATAATATTAAACAACAACAATATAAAATAAGGCATAATATGAGACAGAATATTAAAGGACAAATTATAAGAACAAAGTATATGGATAGAATATTAAACACACACTAAAACCTAACAACAATAAGGTACAGAGGTACACAAT
The DNA here is from genome assembly GCA_024138025.1 of Combretum micranthum. Classification (NCBI taxonomy): domain Eukaryota; kingdom Viridiplantae; phylum Streptophyta; class Magnoliopsida; order Myrtales; family Combretaceae; genus Combretum; species Combretum micranthum. The sequence continues at coordinate 8,574 of JAMXBD010002003.1, read as the reverse complement.
ATTAATCTAAATATTAAACAACAAAATATAAGAAAAGAGTATAGCTGGACAAATATAAGAATTAAATATTAAAAGATAACATAAAACTGGATGTTAAAGTAAAACAGTTAATAAAAGATTTTAAGGTATAAAGATAAATTGGCTCTGACACTAAAATTCAGGATCTTTGTCTCATGAGAAAAGACTTCATGATAGGGATAAACAATTAAAGCGAAGATAGTTAATTCATGGAGCAATGTTTTTTTTAGAGAATACACCTCATGCCCATGCCACAACCCACAAGGCCAAAACACAACAAACTCTGCCTCCTTTTATCTGCATTTAAAGACTTATTGTGATACTTTGAACCTTTACATTTCTTAATTTATGTAATCTGTCTCAAACCACCCCCCCATTCCTAGTCCGTAGAAACAAAAGTACATAGCTTAAGTTCATTAAGTACATTTCATGTGGAGAAAGTTGAAAACAAAATTCCACATGTTAGAAAGCATTACATTTTCAACTCCCTCTTAAAGTCATATGCTAATACACCACTTTTGTTAGTCTTTAGTGTGCTTTATCTTCATTTGATGAGTTCAGATTGATTCTCTGTAATATAAAAGCTCATCAAGGAGAAAAACGTATATTAATATCATCATAAAGGGCTAATGTCCTTATGGTTTAGTGGTATGTCTTATGATCTCTTATATGAGAGGTCTTAGATTCGATTCCTCCCCACCTTTTGTAATGGTAATGTATGTATATATATCATCATCATCAAGGATTCATTTGAAAACTTCTTTTAAATCCATTTACATGATGACCCTTTTTATGCCAAGTTCTTTAGTCAGTTTAGTTATCGAAAATACTATCCATATTTGCGCTTTTCATAGGAACGGATGTGTGCCGAGCTTGGATTTTTTTGTTTTTTTGGTTTCATTTCTTTCAGTTCGATTCGTATCAAATTCTAATCCATTTGACATAAACCCTCGACTAGGAACTAAAAGAAATTTGCTTTTTGATAAATTTTTAGGAGTCGGCGAGTCGCAACCCGATCAAAATCGAAAAAAATTTAAGTCAGGATCAATGGATTGGTTGATCCTAACTTAGCCATTAGTATGCAGATAAATTGATTTAAAATCAACTTTGTTAAATAAGAGATTTTTAGATTCAGGGGCAACCTTATTAAAACCATATTGTCACCACTTACAATTTATAAGTTAAAAATTTATCTTTTTAATGCTAAAAAAAATTTACTAATGTAAAAATTATGATATTTACAATTTATCATTAAAGTTTACAAATTTAAACGATATTTATAATAAATAATGAATCAATTAAAAAAAGATTTTTTTATTTCTTATGTCGTCTCGGAGGTGCCTACGAAGATATTAATCGGGATCAGACAACTTGTGGTTTTTTTAATGAAAATTTTAGTTTGTTGGCTAATTTTAAAATCTTGAACTCCTATCACCATATGTTCATTAAGTTTTAATTTTGTTTTAATGATTTTTTATTATGAGTCCTAGACCTAATAAATTAGATTATTGATAATTTTATAGAAATAAACTTTTCTAAGTGGCAAAAATTTGTACCATAACTATATATCATATCAACTTATTACAATTCAAATCAAGGTGATATCATGTATTTATTTATGGCATAGTCAAATCAAGATAAATGTCATTAATTTACAATCATTGACAACAATTGCATATAATTATTAATTTATTATTATTGTTACTAAACCTTTTAGGTTTTTGGTAGACTCGGACTAGATGTTATAGCCCAGCCTACGAATACTCCCTAACTTACCCTAATTCTCCACTCTCCCGTTCACTCCTCCGCAGATCAACTTTCCAGATAAGAACCTTAACCTCTCTATTTTCTTCCTCTCATTGTCTCTATATGGAAACCCTAACAGATCTAATATGGTGTTTGTTGTGCAGGTATGAATGTTGGCAGATTCGAGTATGTCAGACTCCAACACTTAAAATTGGGATTCAAATACTTCGGTGATCCCTTTCCATTATTTTTCATATCTTTTATATCAATTATGTCCATACATGCAGTTGCTGAACTGTAACTATTCTATTACAATTACTATATTTTGTTGGTTATAACTACTTTTGTGTATTTATATATAAATCCTTGATGGATCTAGTCTTTACATGCTTATTCGGTATCTTGCCGTAACAACTTTCTCCTGTTCTTGAGAAACAACCTTGTCCTCAAGGTTGAAATTAGGATAAATGGTCCGAAAATGATCAATGTCTTCCCATGATGAGTCTTCAGGATGGACACCTGTCCACTGAACCAAAAGTTGTGTCACTTCTCGGTCATTTCGAATAATAACCCTAAAGCCAAAACTGTTAATGGTTCCAAAAGAGGGTTATTGTGATAAGAGTTAGGGGTAATTCCAGAGATGGAAAAAACTGAGTGCCATGAGCTTGTTTGAGAACCGAAACGTGGAAAACATTGTGTATCTTAGAATTTGCAGGCAACTCAATTGCATAAGCACACGACCCTATTCTTCGAAGTACCTTATAAGGGCCATAAAATCTCTTAGACAATTTGTGAAAGCCACCTGAAATAGAACTTTGTCGATAAGGTTGAAGCTTAATATAGACAAAGTCTCCTTCCTGAAAGTGGAAATCCACTCTATGTTTGTCTGCTTGCACCTTCATTTTCTGCTGTGCTTTCAACAAATTAGCTTTCAATGAAGCTAATAACTCATCTCGAGTAGCTAAATCAGTGTCCACTGCCTCCAATTTGGATTGACCCCTAATATACATGGGTATAGTAGGAGGTTGGCGCCCATAAACTGCCTGAAATGGTGTAGTCTGAATGCCCTCATGAAATGAACTGTTATAAGAAAATTCAGCCCAATCCAAAAACTTACACCAATCAGAAGGTCTATCCATACAGAAACATCTGAGATACTGCTGTAAAACTCGATTAATCACCTCAGTTTGACCATCGCTCTGAGGGTGATAAGCAGAACTCATACACAATTTTGTCCCACTTAAACGAAATAATTCCTGCCAAAACTTGCTGAGGAATATACTATCTCTATCGGATACAATTGTCCGAGGGAAACCATGTAGCTTGACCACCATTGACATGAACAATTGAGCCACCTTAGATGCATTATAATTGGTATCAAGTGCACCAAAGTGACAATACTTTGATAGCGATCTACCACAACCAAAATACAGTGAACCCCTGGACTTTGGTAGTGATGTGACAAAGTCCATCGAAATATCTTCCCATATCTGTTCTGGAATTGGTAGTGGAGCCAATAAGCCAGAGGGACTTCGATTAATGCTCTTTGTCTGTTGACAAATGTGACACCCTTTAATAAAGAGCTCGACATCCTTCTTCATACCCTCCCAATAAAACTGTGCAGACAAACGTTTATATGTCTTTGTTACCCCAAAGTGGCCAGCCGAAGGTATAGCATGAAATTCATGCAATAATTTGGTAACAACAGAAGATGTGGGAACCAAAAATAAACGAGTTCCATAATACAATAGATCATTCTTCCAACTCAGGTCCCATTTCAAAGTCTCACCCTGTTGTAGTTTGTGGATAATTGTTTGAAAATGGGAATTGCTTTGATACTCCTGTTTCAATTCATCCACTAAACCAAAATGTGGTAGAGAGAAAGCCAGAAATTGGTACATCTCCTCAAATTGTCTGGATAGAGAATCTGCCACCACATTCTCAGCCCCTGCTTTGTAGACTATAGTATAGTCAAAGCCCATGAGTTTCGTGAGATACTTATGTTGCTCAGGAGTTTGTATGACTTGTGTTAATAACTCCTTCAAACTTCGATGATCAGTTTTAATAATAAAATGCGATCCCAAAAGATACTGTCTCCACTTTCTGACAGGCCACCAATGCATGTAACTCTCGAACATAGGCAGATGCCTTCAGTAAATGATGAGGTAATTTTTTACTGAAAAATGCGATTGGTCTGTTGTCCTGTAAAAGCACAGCTCCCATTCCTGTCCAGAAGCATCAGTCTCTAGTATAAACTGCTTAGAGAAATCTGGCAGAGCTAAAATTGGAGCCGAAATCAAAGCCTCCTTTAATCTATCAAATGCCTCAGTTGCTGCTTCTGACCATTGAAACCCATCCTTCTTCAATAATTCGGTCAGAGGATGTGCAATAGAAGCATAAGATTGAATAAATCTTCGATAATATCCAGAAAGTCCCAAGAAAGCCCGTAGCTGCTTAATAGAAGTGGGTATGACCCAATTACGAACAGCAGCCACCTTACTAGGTTCCGGTTTTACTCCCTGAGCAGTGACAATATGGCCCAAGTATTCAATAGAATCTTGACCAAAAGCACACTTAGACTTTTTAAGAAAAAGGGTATTGTCAGCCAATATTTTCAATACCTGATCTAAATGTGCTATATGAGAATTCAAAGTCTTACTATAAATGAGTATGTCATCAAAAAATACAATGACAAACTTACGTAAGTAAGGTTTGAAAATTCTGTTCATCATAGATTGAAATGTTGCTGGTGCATTACTCAGTCCGAATGGCATTACTAAAAACTCATAATGGCCTTCATGTGTACGAAAAGCAGTCTTTTCCACATCCTCTTTGCCATTCTAATTTGATGATAGCCAGCCCTCAAGTCCAACTTAGAAAATACAGTCGCTCCACACAATTCATCCAACAACTCATCAATAGTTGGAATTGGAAATTCATCCTTTATTGTTGCCTGATTTAATGCTCTATAGTCCACACAGAATCGCCAAGAGCCATCTTTTTTTTTTTACCAGTAAAACTGGTGATGAATATGGACTATTACTGTTCTGGATGAAGCCCTGTTCCAACATTTCCTTAACCTGTTTTTCAATCTCAGACTTTTGATAGTGGGGATACCGGTAGGGCTTGACATTGATTGCTGAAGCACCATTGACTAAATGAATGCGATGTTGGATCTCTCTAAACGGTGGCAATGATGAAGGTGGCTCGAAAATCTGAGAATATTTGCCCAACACATGGTCAAACAGTGTGTTGTTGGTGAAATTCCCTGTTGAAATTCCTTCTGAGCCACAAGATGAAAACAAGTAGCCACAGCATCCACTTGAATCAAACGTTTTAATTGATGATGGGTGATTTGACTACTTGTAGGAGACTTATCTCCATATAAACAAACAGCATGTCCCATATGAGAGAACTGCATCGTTAATTCTGAGTAGTCAATAGTGATTGGCCCTAACTCCTGAAGCCACTGTACACCCAATACCAGATCAGCACCTTGGATGGGTAGAACATAAATGAAGTAAGAAAAGAAAACCCTTGAATTTCACAGATACATCCTTACATAATCCAGTACATTGTAATTTTTGGCCATTGCCAATCATGACTTGAAATGATACTGCAGGGAGATCAACCCCAAATGTTTGGCAACTCTTGTTTGGATAAAATTGTTAGTACTCCCTGTATCCAATAATACTGATAATTGCATCTGTCTAATATTCCTAGAAATCTAAGTGTACGAGGCACTAGATTTCCACTGAGAGCATGATAACTGATTGTATCTGAGACATCAGCTACATCCTGATTAGAAATTGCCATATCATCCGAAATATCCCCCTCAACCCCATCATCATCATCATGCAACAATAACAGAAACTTTGACTTGCATTTATGATTTCTGCTATATTTTTCATCACAATTATAGCAAAGCCCTTTATCACGTCTAGCTTGCATCTCTTCAAAAGTTAACTTCTTTATTGGAAAGGATGAAGGAGGTTTGGAAGTGGTGAAGGAGTAGTATTGGTAGAAAAATGTGGTTTAGAAAAATGGATATTAGATTTGGAAGACGAGGTGGAGGAAAAAACAGGTTTATATGCATTATTACTGTCATTCAATTTGTCCTCATACATTCTAGCAAGCCAAATAGCATCCATCATAGATTTTGGTCTACTAATTTGCACATCTCTTCTCAATGCAGGTTTTAAACCAGATACAAAACAACTAATCAAAAAGGATTCAGGCAATCCTGAATTCGATTAGACAAAGCCTCAAATTGTGATTGATAGTGAGCAACATTATGCGACTGAGTCAATTTAGAGAGCATACCTTGGACATCTTCATAACCAGAGGGTCCAAAGCGCAGTTAAGTCTTCTACAAACTTTTCCCATGAGGAAAGTCTTTTATTAAGGAACATCCACTGATACCATTGTAATGCATTTCCTGTCATAGCAAAAGAACAAATAGACAATCTTTGAGGACCCTCAATATGATGAAACTCAAAGAATTGTTCAACTTGGAAAATCCATCCAAGAACATCTTCGCCAGCAAACTTAGGGATCTCTAACTTGATGCCCTTCAACAGATCATCCTGAGCCACCAACGATTGTGAGGATGATGAATCTTGCACATTCTTGTTTTGATCAGGAAGATTGTGCGAGATCTGACTCACTTCAATCTTTTCTATCCGAGAAGCCAAAGAATTAAGTTTCTGATCCATGGATTCTTGCAAAGACAACAGAGTAGTCTTAATGAAATCCATATCCGCAACCTGAGAAAGGGAAACTTGAGATCTTGTATCAGGAGCCATGAGTTGCAGACGAGAGCACCAATTTGTTAGACTCGGCCTAGATGTTATAGCCCAGCCCACGAATACTCCCTAACTTACCCTAATTCTCTACTCTCCCGTTCACTCCTCTGCAGATCAGCTTCCAGATAAGAACCCTAACCTTTCTGTTTTCTTCCTCTCGCTGTCTCTATATGGAAACCCTAACAGAACTAATATGGTGTTGGTTGTGCAGGTATGAATGTTGGCAGATTCGAGTATGCCAGACTCCAACACCCAAAATTGGGATTCAAATACTTCGGTGATCCCTTTTCATTATTTTTCGTATCTTTTATATCAACTATGTCCATACATGCAATTGCTGAACTGTAACTATTCTGTTACAATTACTATATTCTATTGGTTATAACTACTTTTGTATAACTACTTTTGTGTATTTACATATAAATCCTTGATGGATCTAGTCTTTACATGCTTATTCTATATCCTTGCCGTAACAGTTTCCAATTAAACAAGTTACATTTATTACATCTATATTTTTATTATTTTATTATCTTTCTTCTTTTTTATTTTAATCTTTCTAATTTATTTTATTTATTATTATATTATATATTACTTTATTACTATCATATCATTATATATATATATATATATATATGTATAAACTCAGGTGGAGATCTTGCAATGCACTAACATACCATATTGGATTCAACTACATTATTATTATTATTATTGTTGTTGTTGTTGTTGTTGTTATTATTTTATATTATTATTAAAAAAAAAAAAAAAAAACAAAACAGGAACATAAACTTCTTGTAATGATGGCATCCTTGAAAAAACACTAAAAAATCCCCAATTCAAAGAATTTCTTCAGAACCCTAACTTTTAGACATCTCTTTGATTTGAGCATTTTGAGTGAATTTTCTGTCTGTGATTTTTTTTTTTTTTTTTTTGCTCTGTTGTGTTTCTCTTGTTATGTGTTTTATTCATTGATATGCATCAGGTAATTATAGATGCTCAACCCGCTCACCTACTACTCATCTACCCGTTCCCTAACATATTCGCTTACCTCATCTGGCCAATAGGTGCATGTGGAAAAAATAATAAAAAAAGGGCAATTTGCCTTATCACAAAATTAAACCCAGATTTCTTTTATGCATGCTAGTGGACTATCCATATAGGCTATTGGTTTGTGTTTTGGTCTAGTTTGCACAAAAATTATATTTAAGGCTTCAAAAATGGGCTCGGTTAAATAGAACAATTCACATGGACTATTTAATTGAGTCCAAGAAAATTTATAATTAAAATTAGTATTATATCAAGCCCAAAAAACTTTTTTATTTGTTATTATTATATTTTTTTCATTAATTTATTTATCTATTTATTTATTTTTTACATTATTATTTTATTAATTTTTCTTCTTTTTATTTATATATATTTTGTAATTTACGGGTTTAATATAATATTAATTTTTACTATAAATCTAAAGTCTTAAATAGACAAAAATAGATGTCTACAATGTGCATGCCTAATACATTTCCTTTGCTAACTTGCTGTTAGTACCCATCAATTAACTCTACCGATATCCCTTCTTAAATGTGCCATCATAGTGCAATTTCTTTCCTTGGACGACACTTCTACATATATTTTCAAAGAAAAAAAGGAAAATGTTTTTTTGGGTGTGTAAGCATCTTTGAAATCTTACTCCATTTATTTTTGCCTAAAATATGCTACTCTTCCATCTAGTAGACACCATAAGCCTCTTAATTGAGAGAGCTCTCCTGACACCATTATTTGAACCCTCAAATCTTCTCTTATTTTTCTCTATCTAAAAGAATGTCTCTTAACCATAGCTTAATGTTTTCATCAATGGAGCATCCAATTACATTTTTAATTAAAGTACTTCCTTCCATTCTCGTAAGAGGGCCATCTAGCAAGTTGCTTTCCTTACTTTTCCAATCTAATTTAATCTCTAAATATTTGTTGACTCAAGCTTTTATTTTGGTTGGGGGGGGGGGGGGGGGGGGGG